>LTAE01003279.1:17954-38236 GCA_001647135.1 Pontederia paniculata
TGTCTCCTCCTGAGCCCTCCGGACGACCGCACCCCAAACATGTATTGGAAGATGGTGTTGTTAGGGTCGCCCATTCATCAATCATCGGGCGACCTCCTCCTTTCAGCCTTTTCCTCCGGTCGTCCTCTCTTCATCTCTGATCGACCGGTCTTCCTCTGATCCCCCATTGTCTATTACTGGTCACCCTCTTTATATCTTCGGTCGACCGTCTGTGCCTCCTCCTCCAAATACACTCTTCTAATATTGGTCGACCTCTCCATATCTTTGATCGACCATTTGTGCTCTGCTGCTCATATGACCTCCTCCTCCTCTTATACTAGTCGACCACTTATATCCTTAGGATGCCCAATGCACACATATGATTCTTCATGATATGTATTACGTGTGCAGTGGTCGTCCATTCCTTCAGCTCAGGTCAACCGTTGTACTGAACTTGTCTATATCCTGTTACAGAAATCAGCTCAAACGAGTTCATTACTACAGACTGAGTTCACTTACAAATTTGTGATCATTCAAAACATTCTCGGGATCCTAGATTCAATAACTTTGTCTTCAGAGCTTGAGGCCTCATTTACAGTGTCGTAGGAGGGATATTTCATAGTTTGCGCCAAGTTGAATTCTATCTTTTCTTCCCCCACCTGAAAAGATAGCGTTCCATTCTGACATTGATGATGGCTCCAGCTGTAGCCAGGAAGGATCTGCCCAGGATCAGCGGTATGTTGACATCTTCTTCCATGTGGACTACGAAGTCGGTTGGGATGTAGAACTTCCTGACCTTGATAGGTATGTCATCTATGATGCCTTCGAGGTACTTCACAGATCTATCGACAAGCTGCAGTATCATGTTGGTGGGTTTCAAATCTCTACCGTCCAGCTTCCTGCATAGAGATAAAGGAACTAGCATAACGTTGGCTCCTAGGGCAAAGAGCTTTGTTGACCCGGAGATTCCTTTAGCTTTGGGGGGAGCTTGTTTTGAATGACCGCGCTTGCTCCTTCGGTTAAGGCCATCGTCTTGTGGAGGTCTATCATCCTTTTCTTTGATAGGATGTCCTTTAGAAATTTGGAGTAGGAAGGCATTTGTTGGATGGCGTCGACAAATGGGATGTTAATGTGTAGTTTCTTTAGTCCCTCCATGAACCTAGCGAACTGTTGGTCGCTTTGGGTTTTATTAGCCTTTGAGGGAAAGACACAAATCTCAGATAGACTAGAGCCTCTGAGGTAGGGGGGCTTCCTTTGGAGCTGTCATTTGGAGGTTCATCCGAATGGGAGCTAGGCTCTGGATATTCTTTGGGGACCTGTTTCAGTTGAGGATTCTCCTTGTGATTGCCTCTGGCTGGGCGGTTGACTCAATGACTTGGGGATGTGGTTTAATTGTTGTTGGAGGAGCTTGTTGTCTCCCAGGTTCTTCTAGCTGCTTCCCGCACTTGTTCTCGAGGATTTATCTCAGGTTGCCCTGGGAATGTCCCAAGCGGTCTTGTAGCTGAGCTCGTTTGCTGTGCAATTTGATTTTCTACGATCTTGTTATGGGCAGCAAGCCCGTCAATCTTGGTGCACATTTGCCTCAAGACCTCGTTGTGTTGTTTCATTGCTTCGCCTTGTTGTCTCATTGCTTCGCCGTGTTGCCTGAAAAGACTTTTCATCATTGTTTCAAGGCTTGACTTTGCTGGAGATGGGGGTAGAGCTAGATAGGCTGGGGGTGCAGGTAGGGCCTATTGTTGCTGGTTGTTCTGAGGTGGGTACTAATTCCATTTGAAGTTTTGAGCTGGGGTCTTTGGTAGTTTTAGTTTTTATATGACATGTTGGGGTGTGATCTGATCCAAGGTGGACCTTGACTTTGGTATTATCCTGCGACTAGGTTTTGGTTATATGGTGCTGCAGCGTTTACTTGTTTGTCTTGGTGCTCTTGGACATTGTAGTTGACGGCTTGACATTGGGGCTACATGTCCGATCATCCAGCACTGCTCGCACCAAACAAAAGCTTGAACAGGATGGTTCGGTGTTACTTCTGCTGCATAGATTTTGGAAATTGAGGAGGTGGGGTCGTTCTTCTTCTCCAGAGTTTTCTGAAATAGGTTGACGATGCCTTCTGTCTGGGATGAGAGTTGATCCAACTTGGCGAGGTTGGCGGCAACACTTTGTTTTTCGGATCTCTTTCTATTAACCCGACATTCAGGCCATTCTCGGTGGGTTTTGATGATTCTCTCAAATAGCTGGTTGGCTTTGTCTGTATTTTGGGACACAAATCTGCCTTCAGCTGCTGAGTAAGCCCGCCGTAGAAGGTTTGGACCGTCATCCATTTGTGGAACCCATGGTGAGGGCACTGCTTCAGTAGTTTCTTGAACCTCTCCCAGGCTTCGTAGAGTGACTCATTATGCCATTAGATGAATGAGGTGATTTGGTTTCTCCTTTGCACGATCTTTCCTAGGGGTAGAATCTGGTCATGAAGGTTGAGATGAGCTCATCCATGTCTTGACTGCATCCTCCTCCAATGAACGAAGCTAGTTCTTGGCCCTATCTAGACGAGAAAATGGGAATAGGTGAAGCCTGACCGCATCATCGGTGAGTCCATCGCATTTGAAGGTGGCACATATCCCGATGAAGTTGATTAAGTGTTGATTAGGATCTTCATGGGAAAGTCCACCAAGCTGGTTCTGCCCAAGTAACCCAAGATAGTCGGGTTCAGTTGGAACTTGTTGGCGTTCACGTCTGGCATTGTTATTCCGGAGTTCAGGCCTACAACTATAGGTCTATAGAATTCTTCAAGCGCTCGAGTTGCATCAGGGTTGGTCGCAATGCGTGGGTTGACTTGTTATCTTGACCCCCAGCTGGATTAGCTTGACCCGCATTTGGATCAGGTTGGGACATCTAAGTGTTGTTCTCTAAAGCTCGAGCTTGGAGTTTCCGAAGTCTTTAATCTCGCCTTCTTCTCCTGAAATTTCTTTCGATCTCAGGATCAAACACAAGATTCTCTTCTTCTTCAGAGTTGGCTCATAGCATGGACCTCTCAAGCAGAGATAAGGGTTAGGCAACAAATTTAAGGTTATAATAAGATAAAAGAAATAAAAATAAAGAAAAGAAAAATGGAACAAAGAAATCTGAAAATTATAAACAAGGTGTGAAATATAAATTATGGAAATAAGGCTTGAAATCAGAATAACAAGGTTAAAGGTGCGAAAAATCAAAAGTATCCCCACAAAGATGCCCAAAACTTGATGCGAAGTGTGGGTTAAGATAGAGAATGACCACAGGTTAGGGCGTAAAGGCAAGGTCAATCTTCTGTAAAAGTTATCTTCACTTCAAATTTTAATATTTATAAACCTAGCACACTCCTATCACCGCAAGTATATGACAATTGTTGAGTACTTCAGGTGTCGATCCACCGGGAAACTTTGTTTTCACGCCTCTACTTCCACTTTTCCT
Organism: Pontederia paniculata; assembly: GCA_001647135.1. NCBI lineage: Eukaryota > Viridiplantae > Streptophyta > Magnoliopsida > Commelinales > Pontederiaceae > Pontederia > Pontederia paniculata. The sequence continues at coordinate 21,375 of LTAE01003279.1, forward strand.
CAAGCAAGCTTAGGTTGGTGGTTGACACTAGATGTTGAAGCCCAACCGGAATAGGTGAGGGTAATCAATTGAAAGAAGAAATAAGTTTTTAGATTTTTAAAATAGAAAATGCAAAAATTAAAAGAAAGATAATTCCAATGATGAGAGGACACTAGAACCTTGGGTTCACTTCTGAATCTCACCCAACCGATCTTTGACATGAATATATAAAAAGTTTCCCAGGCCCTTACACCATGGGTCAAGGCAACCCTGCTCTCGCGGTGATTGCTCTACTCTTCACCTTCCTGCTCTCGCGATGAAGGCTCAAGGCTTGACCAAATGTAATCTGGCCATAGTCACACTCTCTCTCTCAAGTAGGAGAGCTCACTATCTGAAATATCGATAAAATAATTAAGTCTTGACACCCAAGTTCCAGAAGGGTACCACTCTCAAAGTGTACTGACAGCTTTTCCAAGGGGGACCCAAAGGTTCAGCTAGAGTATTTTCTTAGGTTAGAGCATAACCCAGCTCTCGCAGCAGTTACCTAATCAGCAAGCCCCCACTCTTGTGATGCTCACGGGCCGACTAAGAGATTAGTTCTCCAAGTTACCTATCAAGCCTCTCTCGAGGTCAAGGAAATAACTCAGTTCACTTCTCTATCCAAATCTGCAAGTTAATTCAAGATTGTCATGCTCGCTCCGGGTCAAGCTCTAGAGGTAGGGGCCGACTCTCAACTAACCCCTATCTCAAAAGGTATAACCTAGACTAAGGTTCCCCGAAACTTCATCACTAGCCTCTCGGCTCATTGTGTGAAGGTGGCAACACTATATGGCCCTTGCGGATAGTGCACACTTGGGAAGAATCAAGCAAACAACGAGAAAATGCACATAAACCATCAAACACAATTCATATCACGAGATCAAGTAGGCAAGATAGAAATGAAAACTCAAAGTATCAGACCAGATTAGATAAGAATAGAGGTTCCCCCAGGATTCCGGGTATAAGAGTTTAGCCGGACATCCTAGGGCCAAAAGATACAAGATCAAAACAGAGTTCAGCCAACATAGTTCTTGCCGGAATAAAACTAAGTGCAAAAAGAAAGTAAAATTTGCCGGCATTTCGTCCTCCTCCCGTTCGTGCACGTCTCCTTTTCCTTTTATCCTCCTCCATGTTGTCTTCAAGCCTCCGCCATTGATTCCCCAAAATCCGAAAGTGTAATGAGTTTGAAATCCACAAAATCTTCAAAATCTCGGTTAGGTGAGGGGTAAGCTCCGCAAAATCCGGGATGGCAATTATGGTAGTTACCTTGGTCCCCAGCTGCGACAGAAAGGGAAAAATTTAATTTCAAATGTTCAAACCACATAAATCTTTGAAGTTAGTTATAATCCTCCTCAAATTAGTTCAAAATCCCATAATTCAAATATAAAGATGCTGAATATTTAAAATGTGGAAAATGAATATAAATCAGCATATAATGTTTACAAAAATAGAGCTCTGGGCAAGCTTTTAGGAGGTTGGGTCCAGTTTTTTTGGTATACATTTTCCTGTCATCAGAGAGAAGAAGCAACAACAGACAATTGGAATGCCGAACTAGTAGCTGACAATGATGAGGAAGTCCAAATGACGATGAGGGATTATGTGGCTTCAAAATACACGGGATGCTGAATATGTAATCACACTTTCAGCAATCAATGCCAACAACTTCAAGATTAATCCAACCATAGTGAGGATGATTCAATCATCCCAATTTGGTGGAGGATTCAACGAAAGCCCTCACGATCATCTAGATCCTTTTCTGAATATATGTAGCACTTTTAAGTGCACTAACGTCTCTATGGATGCAACACGTTTACGTTTATTTCCATTTTCTTTACGTGACAAAGCTTTCACTTGGCTTAAGACTTTGCCTGTAGGATCGGTAACTACTTGGACGCAGCTGGTGGAGAAGTTCATCAACAAGTATTGCCCACCCCAGAAGGTTACCAAGTTAAGAAATGAATTTAGGTCCTTCAAGCAGGACGTTGATGAGACATTGTTCAAAGCATGGGATAGGTTCAAGGAACTCCTAGCTGGGGTGCTTGACAACCGGATTCCTTTGTGGGAGCTTCTGGAGGGCTTCTACAATGAATTGTGCTACAATGATAAGGACGAGCTGGATGCTTTAGCTGGAGGCACGGTGATGGGCAAGAAGCGCCCTGATGAGATCTATGAACTTATCAAAGTTGTAGCAATCAATTTTTTGAGGACCAAGCGATCAATTTTGAAAATAGGAGCACAAAATGTAGCTAATGATGGAATAGTGGCTCAGCTGGAGTCACTCAACAAGAAGTTCCACATGTTCATGAATCTGGAAAATCCAAGTGGTTCAAGTGGAGGACCGAGCATCGAGAGCCCTGAAGGCAATTCCTCGCAAAAAAATAAGTTTGAGAATGTTAATTTTGTTTCCAACTCTTTTAAAAGATCCATTAGGAAACAATTATAATCCCAACTGGAGGAACCACCGGAACTTTTCATGGCGACAAAATTCGGGGCAGCAACATCCATAAAACAACTTGAGCAACCTGGCTACCAGAGGGAGCAATATCAACCTCTATAGAAGCCACTACCTGTTGAATGGAGGAGTTCATGACAAGATTCATGACAACAATGGAGACCAAGGTAAATAACAATGATGCAGCCATCAGAAACTTGGAAATACATATAGGAAAAACAACGAAAACCTTGGCTAAGCGCGCACCAGGATCTCTCCCGAACAATACCAAGGTGAATCCTATCATTCTCCAGAAACCTTGATCAACAGGGAGGTAACAAGTCAAGCTAAAGACTTTAAATTAGAACTATTCTGCCTAAACCCTATCTTATTAGCTAGATTTTTCTTTTTCTTGAGCCACTTTTGAGTCCTGGTCGAGTCATCAAGGCGTCTGGTTGCCGTCGTCACAAGTTTTTAACCCAAGCACTTGTTTTCCTCTTCCCATGAACACCAAGATTATGCCGCTTAAGAAGATTACACAGCCCGCAACAAGCCTAATTCATAAGCACTTGAAGCCATCACGGCCCGTGATAACATGTCACGACTCGTAACACTTAGAGGCAGATGCTACCTATTGAGCTCACGAGCCGTTATACTTCATCACGGACTTTGCAGAGTGACCCATTCCTGACCCAAAAATGCATCACGGGCTGTAACCACATTTCACGGTCCGTAAATTCTGTCTTGACACCAGTAACATATTACGAGTGTGACACCTTATCACGGACTCCATAGTTACGAATTCTGGGTGAGCCAACAAATCGTCACGGGCTGTAACCTCCTATCACGGGCCGTAAGTCGAACTGGAACTGAAATAATCTATCAAAATCCTGACTCACGACCCATCACATTCATATCACGGTCTTTACAGGCGACAACTTTAAATCATGTTTTTGTCACGACCCATGATAACCTGTCATAGGCCATAAGTCAGCCTACGCAGTAGACCATCAACTGTAATACACCCGAACCATGGCCCGTGAATATTTCATCGCGAGGTTTGTCTTACACCGTTACCAGAGTTGTAATGGGTCGTGTAACAGGATCATGACCCATAAGCCACAATTTTCAAATGATTTGACGTGTGTGTCACCTGACTTCCGGGTCATTACATTTGTCATGGGCAGTGATAAATTTTAAAAATCGCAAACCTGCCAACTACCTGTATTTAATGCCCCGCGATGAAACCTCACGGCCCACAAAGCGGACAAACACCTCGTAACTCCCATCACATCTCGTGATTCTGCATTTGACCGTTCAACATTATTGCTCTTGGCCCGCAACCGCTCCATTACAGCTATGATAAATGCACTTGTGTTTATATTCTAACATTCATCTGCATAACTCCATCGGCCATTTCCATCATTGGATCTTCCAATTGCTTCTCCGACATTTCCTCTCTGGTGGACTCCATAGCGATCAGCAAGACACCTTCATCCAATAGTGGGCATCATCTACATTTAGAGGACGGCAACCGACCGAGCAAATCAAAATCAGACGCAAATTTGTCGGCCTTCTTCTCTAACTCGGGCGACTGAAACTTGTCTCCGACGGCTGCCTCATGACCCGTTACACTCCAAAACGGGTCGTGACAACGAAGAAGAAACACCATCGCCACCGCAACATCCATCACAAGTCGCGACATCATCCGTCACGAGCCGTAACTCAGCATCACGCCCCGTGACCCTCTGAAGCAGCAACGGAAATCCAACGTCATGCTCCACAACCTTCACCACGAGCCGCAACACGGCTTGTAACAGGCCGTGACACACCATAATGACCGATAACAGGCTCCATACCTAGCTTCAAGCACTTCTGCATCGGCCGTCATAACCCTTTACGCCCACTGCAAGAAAATGACGATGCGTAGATCATATGAGGACCCAATTCTTGAAGAGCAGCAACCAACCACCACCTTAGAGCTCCTCCTGATGCCTCCCAAAATGGTCTTTAAGAAGACGAATCATCGAACAAGGGAAAGGGTGCTTTGTTTTCTCCGGATCAGTCCCACCAGATTCTCTCAGGATGCAACTATAGTGGAGTACAATTTGTGCGACTTTGTCCACATGCTGTTTGACAACATTGGCCTCAACTACTTCATCTGCCAGTGGTGGCCTACTCATGAGGCTATCATGCTCGAGTTTCCAGCTGTACAGCACAAAGTTTTCTCTCATGCTATTTGAGTTCATAGTTATTTATCAGTTCCAAGATGTGGGCCACCTGCAAGTCCCCAAAGAGTTTGATGTTACAGATTTCTGTAGGAGGATCACTAGGGCAGCACATCTAAATTACCAGACGGCCAAGAGCACCATGATCCAGAATCCTGTGTTCTGCTATGTGCACAGGATTCTCTCCAACACGCTATTCGGGAGGGGCGACAATGACGGCTCAGTGACTAAACCCGAGCTCTATTTTCTGTACTGCATGGCCACCCACACTCCTGTCAATGTGAGGGCTTTCCCGGAATGCACATTCCAGAAGACAGCAACGAAGGTCAAGGGTCATCGGGCCTCTCATCACTCATATTTCCCAACACCTGATGCTTGATTTTGAGGACCTTGTATCGATCAATGACACTTCTTTCCTCGACGCGCGCATTGTCCAAGCTTGGAGGTATCCGGAGTGAGACGGTGTTCTATTTCAAGGATTCTGACTTGTAACTACCTTCTAAGGAGACAAAGAGTTTTGACCCCTCCAATGAAGCCAACCGAATCATTCTACGGTCTAACGCACCTCGACCTCCATCGACTATCCCACCTTGTGCAGCTCCAGAGCCTCCAAAGCAAGAGCAGCCATCCTATATGGATGTGGACTCGTCGAATGTTCCAGTGACTTATGACTTCTCTGCTATGTATTCTATTCTTACCTCTATGCAGGAAGATATTCGGGACATTTCCGATCATTAGGATAGGACGGAGAATATGGTCTGACGCATGCATGATTATCACGTCGACCAGGGGCACTATGGAACATTGCTGTTCTACCCTCAGCATCAGCCACCACGGCCACCACCACCTCAGGAGTATACTAGGTCGTGTCTATTCTCTATGTACTTTTTATATTTCTCTTGAGTCATTGTATTCCAGCATTTTGTACCCTCCCTTTGGCTGGGCCTAAACACTGAGGACAGTGTTAGGTTTAAGCTTGGGGGAGTCGCATTCTCATGCATCATATTTGCTTATGTTCTGCATATTTGCTTTATGTACTACATCTTTGCTTATTGCATTGTTATCATATTGTATTGCATGGTTATCATATAAGTGAAAATCCAAAAAATTAAGAAAAAATTGAAAACCCAAAAACATCAAATTGCCTCATGTCTTGAAGTGTGAACTTTCTACAAGTAATGTTCAGAGACATCCTGTAGATAGTGAAATTTTAATGCCTTAAGTTTATCTCGTATCACCTGAACTTTGTAAAAAGATGGATTGTAGATTGTTGCCAAATAGAATCCTAGTTACTCAGACTATAATTTCTTGTTTATGTTCTTCATGTCCTTGGTATTATTGATAATAGTTACATCCTTGCTAAACAAGTAAGTGTATGTTGAGCTTATTACATTAAGTAAATTATATATGGAATGATTGAAGAATTTTATGTTCAAGTAGTTGAGAAGGTTGTGACGTGTGTTATTCGAAACCTTGGAGGGTTCGAGTTATTAGATCCGTAGGGGATTCATGCCTAGTGACCTAAGGCCACATGGTCTGGGATCTACTGATCGAAAGCCTGCTACATGGACCCCTTGTGCAATATGGAGAAGCACACTAACAGCCAATTCACTGCTATGATTTGAATCTTAACTCAGAACCTGGGAGAGTTCGGGCAAGTAAGCTCGAAGGGTGCATCAACACTTGTTGTCCTAAGGCCATTTGGCTTGTGAGTCATCAATAGAAATCCCGCTACATGGACCTCCTTGTGCAATCCTATGTGAAGGCTAGAATCCGAAAAAAAATTGAGTGAAAGAAACAAGAATCTAAAAAGCAAATTATTTTACTAAGCTTAATATACACTTGTGTCTTCAGTATTGAAGTTCTTGTTTTGATACATTAATCATTGATTCATGTTAGGGCTGAACTGGAAAGAGTTTAAATTTATTTAAGTATCAGGAATCTATAAGGCTAAGATTAATTTGAAAGTGGAAAGATGTTCTGGTGATAAATGCATAAATGAAGGCAGACAAAAAGTAGTTATTCTGCAGGGTGGAAGCAATGATTGAAACCCATTTTTATTTTTCTGCGTTTTGCTATGAATATTTCTTAAGGACAAGCAAACATCCAAGCTTGGGGGAGTTTGATGCATGCATTTTACAACATATTTTAGGGCTTGCATTAGGCATGATTTTGAGTCATTTTCATATAGCATGCATCTATTTCTATCTTTATTTGTTTATATTTGTTCAAGTCCAAAATCTATTCTTGTTTGGTGTTATTTTGTAGGAAATCACTTGGCGAGGCCTGAAATGGACCCAACACTAAAAAGGGACTTGTTTAGTAGAAGGAAATCAATAATCAACAACCATCACGGACCGTGACAGAGTGTTACCTGTTGTGATGCAACAAGAGATGACCAAAGTCAGTCCTTCACCGGCCGTTATGGGCATATAACGACCTTCACCGGGAGCATCGTAGCGTCAACATAGAATGTTACCAGTTGTGATGATATATTACGTAACATAAGGATATCACAACTACAATGAGCATATCAAGATCTTTACCAAGGCGCTGCACTTCACTTCAAATCATTATTGGCCATGATTATCTATTACGGGCCGTTATGATGGAGAACACGATCGCAATACGTATATTACGACCCTTACAAAGCACCTATTTCGACATGCATAGCTAATCTTTCTAACATGATCGATGAAGGACATTGGAAAGTGATCTTTCCGAGTAGCTTTGTTCAGCCTTCGGAAATCAATACACATCCTCCAGCCAGTGACAGTCCTGGAGGGGGTCAATTCTCCTTTTTCATTAGGCACCACAGTGATGCCTCCCTTTTTAGGGACAACTTGAACAACGCTAACCGAGTTACTATCAGAAATGGGGTAAATTACTCCTGCATCTAGCAATTTAAGAAGTTCATATTTGACTACATCTTTCATTTTAGGATTTAGCCGTCTTTGGCCTTCAATGGAAAGTTTAGAGCTTCCTCCATGTGAATTTTATGCATACAAATGGCAGGACTAATGCCCCTGATGTCAGCCAGGGAGTATCCAATAGCTTTCCTATGGGACCTGAGAACATCTAATAGTTTGCGTGTTTGATCAAGATCTAGAGAAGAACTAACAATGATAATAAGAACTAACAATGATAAGATAAGTAGACTTAGGGCCAAGGAATTCATACTTCAAGGTAGAAGGAAGTACCTTCAATTCTACCTTTGGCGGTCTTCTGTCATCATGGGTAGGTTGTGACCCAGGTGGTAATGTTGCTGGTAATGGTGGTTGTGAACCCACTTGTAACATCTTTACGAGTTTAAATTCATCAGATTCCTCCTTGTCATCCAAGATCTTCTTGTAGGCTTCAAAGTTTGGATCTTGGAATTCATCTTCTTCATGATTAAGTAAGCAATTCAGCAGAGGGTCGGTCTGATGTATTATGGATGAAATTTCTTCAACAACCTCTTGAACAACTTCAGCAAAGAAGTCAACGTCTTATTCAAAATCAAGACATTTCAATACTTGTTCGGATTGAACTCAATTTTGTCTTCGCCTTTCTACATTCTTCATGTTGATTACAGCCCCGACGGTAGCAAGGAATGGATGACCTAGGATCAATGGCGTGATGTTGTCTTCATCCATGTCCAGGACAACTAAATCGGCAGGTATATAAAATTTTCCGATGCGGATCGACACATCTTCAAGGATACCCTCGGGACGTTTGACTGAACGATCAGCCAAGTGTAGAATCATGCTTGTAAGCTTCATCTTGCAGGAGCTTAGCTTCTTAGATAAAGACAGTGGAATGACGCTGAGGCTGGCTCCTAGATCACATAATGCCCGGCTGACCTTTAGGCATCTGATCTCACAAGGAATGGAGAAACTCCCGGGGTCCTTCAACTTTAGTGGAAGTCGATTCGGAATGGTGGCGCTTGCTCCTTCGGCTGGGGCCATTGTCTCTTGAACATCAATCCTTCTCTTCTTCAGAAGGATATCTTTCAGGAACTTTGCATATGTCGGACCTACTGGATCACCTTTACAAAAGGAATGTTCACATTAAGCTTTTTGAGAACTTCAAGGAACCTGGTGAATTGTTGATCCTTCTGAGCCTTCATTAAGCGCTGAGGGAATGGTACTACTGGTTGGTAATCAGCTGCGATGCTCACCTTGAGTTGATCTTTCGGTATAGCATCATCACAAGCGGTATCACCAGCGGGTGGAGATAATGATTGTGATGCCGGTTGTGATGTCAAGTGACTTAGTAGAGGGTAGTGCAAGTTGGTTGTTGGTGTTTGGAGTTGCAGGGGCAAGTGGGTTTTGAGCAGGTGATGATTTGAATTGGGTGTTTTGGAACTGGTTGTTCGGTCTGAAATTGGACTGCTGAGTTGGGGGTTGTTGGTAATTGGTTGTTTCAATAGGAAAAATTCGGGTGATTTCGCCAACCAGGGTTATACGTATGGGAAAAAATGTTGTTCTATGGTCTCTACTAGTTTTGCTGACCAAAAGGTATAACAACATCCAATTGTTGTTATTCAGGGTCTTCGACATGGTAAGGTGGTGATGGTTGAAAGAGAGAGATCTGACAATTGGTAGCAAGATGGTCGGCACCGCTACAATTGTCACACCTCATGTCACCAGTGTCGGCACAAGCAATTTGTGATGCCTGGTGGTGACCAGAATTGTGGGTGATTTTCTCAAATTCTTTTTGTATCGCGTCCTCCACTTTGTGTGTGATATGGTCCCAGCCTTTAGTGCTGTGCTTGAACTTCTTTTCCATTATTTTGGTCTTGAGAAGCGCCATGGTTGTTTCGGGCCATATCATTTATGATCTTGTAGGCGTCATTGACATTCTTGTTCCCGAAAGAACCTCCAGTGGTTGCATCAAGAGATAATCTATTTTGGTATAGAAGTCCATTATAGAACATCTATGCTAGCATTCACCTCATGAAGCTGTGATGAGGACAACTCCTTAACAAATCTTTGAAGCGCTTTCATGTCTCATAGAATGATTTGTTGTTCTTCTAGTAGAAGCTTGTGATCTGGTTCATCAGGTGAATAGTTTTGCTCGATGGAAAAAATTCATCCATGAATTGTATCATCAGATGGTCCCAAGTAGCAATAGAATTGGCTTCTTCTGATCTCAATCAGGCTTTAGCCCTATCTCTAAGAGAATTTTGAAACAAATGTAGCCTTGCAGCATCATTAGTAACACCATTAATCTTAAAAGTATTCATAATTTCAAGAAACGTTTGTATATGAGCAATATGATCTTCATTAGTTAAGCCAGCAAATTGATTTCTTTGGACAACCATGACTAGAGCAGGATTCAGGGCAAAATCAGGATTTAGAACAAGATTCGTTATATTGGGAGATAGGTAAATATTACCAGGAGTACTGAATTTATTTAATGGCCTATTATCTGCAGCATTAGCGGCGTTTTGGTCTGCCATTGGATCCGGATTTTCAGTAATTGGATCTATGTCGAGTCTAGGCTCTAGTGTCCTAGACCGAATGTTTCTTTGTTGTTGCCTTCTTTGCCTAAAGGTCCTTTCAATCTCAGTATCGATCGGAACTAGTTCTTTAGATCTAAGAGTTTTGCGCATGCAACAATCAACATATCAGTAAAGAAAAAGAAAAATAAAAAAGAGAAAAATAAAGAAAAGGAAAAATGATGATATAAACAATGGTTGTGGAAAGTCTCCTTTAGTCGAGACAAGAGTTCCTAGATTAGTTGGACACTAGTCCCCAGCAACGGCGCCAAAAACTTGATGCACATCGTGAAAAAGGTCAAGTTGTAACATAAAAGATACGGTTGTGACACGGGTTGTGATAGCTCTAATAGCACCCGATTGTACACTACAAAGGCAAGTTTTAAAATTTATAAAACACCAAATTACACAACTATTGCTTTCGCAAGCACACGAGTAGCAAACTTTGGGGTCGATCCACAGGACTGGTCAATTAGGTTTCTAGGAAGATTTCTAACTCAACTACACTAGACTAAGGAGAAAATGTTGTTGGTTGGGTTTGCTTTTGGTTTTTAAATGCGAGAAAGTAAACAGAGGAAATATCAACGATAAGAAACATTTCAACGGAAAAGTTCCACCCCAGACTCGTTTGAAGTTGTCAATCATTAAAAACGAATGAATAAATTCTATAAAGAGTTCAAAGAACAAAACCATGCAACATTCCACTACTCACATATCAAATCCAATAACTCATTGTTCAAAGTTTTAGATTGATCGAGGAAGTTATCTAGTGGAAAGATCCACTGTCATCACACGAATATCCCATGAATTCCTTTAAAAAAATATATAATCTAATCAATCTGTTGAGTCATCACAAGTTGGCATGTTTCCCCTGTTACGCTAGATTCCTCTACACGTAACCCCAGACGATCCCGCCAAGGCTTGATAAGGGTGATGATGTACATACAAGGACTCAAGTTGATGTTCAAACTCAACATATGAATAGTTACAATCAATCGTCACAAGCAAACACCCCTCGTCGTGATAGGTTCCTCGGTCACACAACCTTGGGCGATCCTGATCAGGGGAAATCCCGATTAAAGAGTTGCTACCAAGACTATTGATAGCGTCTAATCCTTCCCGAAAATGCACACCAACTAGCCATCTTGATGTGAGACATATAAAATAGGGAATAGTCACACCCGTCCATCACAAGAGAGTTGTTGTTCAACAGTCGTGACAGATTCCTCGATCACACGACCCTAGACAATCCGGTCAAGGCTTGGTCCATAAGAAGAAGAATAAACGAAGACTTAGGTATATGACTACTTCAAGGATTCCCCGATTCTCAATACTTGTGATAGATTCCTTGGCTACACAACCTCAGGTTTGACCCGAATGAAGAGAATCAGAAAATTGATGGAAATTAAAGAAAATATCATTTCTCAATAGTTGTGACGGATTCCTTTGTTACACAACCTCGAGGGTGAACCTGGTCAAGGCTTGACCCGAATGAAGAGAAACAACTTTGATAAAAACACAATATCAAAGATATGCAAGTCTTTTGAAATCGACAAACGATAAAGTTAGCCAACTTCCATTGAACTAACTTGAGAAAGATCAAGCATTCCACAAGTATTTCTTTCCCGGTTAAATGAGAACGCTAAATCAATTTCAAGGTTCATCACAACCTCATCACAAGCGTCGCCACAAGTGTCTTTCACAAGCGGGGTTGTGATGTGCGATAATTTCCCGGTTGTGAGAGATGCACAACTATGAGCGATCCCTTCCAGGCTTGGCTCGTATGGGAAACCTATACTTGAGAGGATGATCATGTGAACAAAATTGTCACCTTAATTCATTCACAGAGCCTCAGAAATAAGCCTGGGGCTTCACAAAGCCTAGGGCTTCAGAGAGCCTCAGAAATAAGCTAAACTAGCCACTAAGTCCCATGAGGGACAGTAGAAATATTATTCTGAAAATTAGAAAGAAAACCAAAAGGCTTGGAGGCGGCTTCTTCCTTGCTGTCACCCAAGAAATTTCCTGGCCGAACTCCCCTAGAATGATGTTCGTCTTTTCTTTAAGTAGACTCTATCAGGCCACCTCTCCATCGTGCCTTGATTAAGAGAGAATTCACCGTGACCGTGTGATAGATCTCCAATAACTGCCGGTTATTTTCTGTTATAATCTCCAATAACCGCTGGTGATTTCTTCCCTTAATTGTGTGAAATGTTATAATCTCCAATAACCGTTGGTGATTCTTTTCCTTATTTGTCTGAGTTTTTTTAATTATGATCCCTTCAATTGTGGTTGCATTCCTTCAAGCCACCATTCTTTCCTTAATTGATTTGCAATATGTTTCCGTAATTGGAGCCGACTTGAATAGGAAACTTTTTTTGCCTCTTGATTGTAGGGATTTCCTTCATCAAGGATGGTGATTTGAATATGAAATTTAAGGGCCCAGATCCTTACTTGCCTATTTCTGCATTATTAGCTCCAAAATTGTACAATAAACTCAATTTTATAACGATATGCAATATTTCCTAAAAATGAGTTAGTCAAATATAGAAATGTTGCAAATTGGTAAAAAAGTGGCAAGAAAGTATCAAGTGACAAGCAAAACACGACCAAAAGGTGACATGAATGAGGGGTAAAAAGTGGTGTTTTTAGCCACTCATCAAATACCTTCAAAGGGTTCCTACTGGTTCAATTGGGTTCCTTCGGTAACAATGGTTACTATTGTATAATGATTTTTTAGGCCTAGCTAGCCTTAATGGAACCGGGGGAACAAAGCCAATGACCTTCATGAAGCTGAGGGTTAAAGGCTCACAATTGAATGTTATAATTGAACAAAGAATAATGAATCTTAAGTAAAGATTGAATAGAACTTGAACGTATTGAATAGAGAATAATTGGGCTTTGCTTCTTAGCAATGCAATTGAGTTGTTACTGAGTTTATTACAATTGGAAAAGAGATATTGAAAAGGTGAAAAATGTAAAGTAAACGTGAAATTGAATTATTGTTTAATTGATCTTTAATGTGTCTTTGTGTATGTTTTTCCCCATTGTATTACACTTACATATTGGGGTTCATAGCTCATGGAATATTGTTTTCCCTGCTTTTGATCCTGCAGGCGAGGGAGGTAATGATGAATAGGTGATGGCACTTGTAACGATCCAACTTCTCGAGTCAGCGAAAGATACAATTATATGAATCAACTCAAGCATGATGTTCGCTACTAACTGACATTTAACCAACTTTTCATAATATCAAAATTTAAAACTCAATCTTTCAATGTAAATAATTTTAAACAGAAATAAAAACTTGTACATGATAAAAAAATTATTCTTTCATATACTTACATATATCATTAAAAATATTTTACAAATACAACAACACTATATCCCACATGAATTGTCTGAAATAAATGTGACAACTTAATTTGAAATATCTTTATGACTTTGTTCCATGTGCCAAACTGTCATGAGCGTCGATCACTTTTCGTACTTAACCTTCAAGATCCAAATGAAGGGCAAAATATGCATATATATACATAATATATGTATATATATACATACCTCCCGTGAGCATAGGCTCGTATGTAAGATTAACAAACAAGTAAACATAACAATTTAAATTGACATATATAAGAAATAATAAAGCATATAATACTTGAAAGATCGATATGTAAGACTTCACAAATATAATAATTACATAGATGATGTGCGATCTATTATCCAAGTAATCAAATACATTTGACATATATAATTATATAAAATTGTAAACATCAAATAACATAAGTCTTATATAATTATTTTGGTAATCTTTCTAGAACACACAAACATATACACATTTAAGCGCGAACTCATGTATGCAATAGTCACATTATGCACATATCACCAACTGGCCAGAGGTATCATCCCTTCCAGGATATCATGTCAACCCTACCGGAGTAGTGGTTGATGGATTCTAGAGGTGGCCCCTACGAATTCAAGTGGTGGCTCCCACTGATTACAATGTAGCACTTTGGTTCATATGGCACTTAGGTCCAAACAACCTTGAGTCATCCTTCGGGGAATTTATCATATCATCCTATAAGTATTTCAACCTATAGGGTAAGCATATCAACCCGACAGGGGTAAGTAATGCAATTGCATGCTTATGTAAGATGCAAATGCCTCATCATGTCATATCGATCAGAAATAAAGCAACTCAAACTTTGTTGAGTTCATATAAAGCATATCATTAACCATCACATTTTATAGAATAATCGTAGTTTCCATAAGCATGAAAGCATATCAAACCATTACCAATATATTTTTCGTATGATATTATCAAGGGCACGAACACATGTTTCAATGTTAGTCATCACGAATTCAAAAGGTGAATACATATGTTAGGATAACCCAATTTAGTAATTCGGAGAAGCATAATATGAGATATGTGATATTCAATAGCATAAACAACAAGGTGTATACATTTTCAATAATATGTGATATAGCATCACATAATATAAGATATTCAATAGCTATATGTGTCATATAGTATAACCAAATACAAGGTCCATGTTCATTTAATCAGAGTGATTTAAAAGAAAGTCATTCCTATCGTAAATTAATCTTATATTAGGTGTACTAAAATTGTTGAACTATACTAAGGAGCTGTATAGTTTTCATTATCTTGATAAATAAACATTATGACAACTAAATCAAATTATTTATTATAGACTAACTAATGTATTATAATCCAGTTGACTAATATAGATAAATAATGCACCCTTAGGCTATTGATAAATACTAGAAGATAATTTGTAACTTCTCACATAAATATTCAAATTTTATGGAACTAACTTAGGTACAAAGTACATAGTTCATGATTTAACATTTATTTATTTCAGATTTTTCTCCAACATAATTTGTCACAGAAGTTTCCGCAATGACCAAGGATCAAGATTTGGAGGGCTAACATGTACCTTTTGATATCATCATAACTTTCTCCATACATATTATTTTTCACTGATTCCACATGGATTGCATTCTTAATTAACTTAGCTTCCTCTTGTACAAATTTCATAATTTTATTCTAACTTTATAGTTTATGGTGTAATATATAATTAAGTCAACTAATTATCTTGGACAACATGATAGCATTTCGGTATTTGGCATGTAACTTCTACTACGGATATTCATTTTATATAAACTTAATTTCTATGAAGACTAGACTTTTAAAAGATTATTCCATATAATTTTTTTTAATATTGTTGGGTCCTTTACAAGCAAGTCAAATATTTAACTATAAAATAAAACAACAACAAGCTTATCACCTAATTAACTTCATTCTTTTAATTCAAATTGACATCATTTCCTTTCAATCTATTCATGATTAACTAGTATATGAAAAAGAATATACATGAAGGTCATAATATGACATAATAAAATTATAAAAGATCCATCCTACATACCTTTAGTTCCTGCTCTTTCTTGTCAATATTTTCCTTCTTATTTCGACCAACACTACTTCAATACTTTTAACTCCCTTCTCTACATTTATTCTCAATCCTCTCTCTCTATTCAAATCAGCATGTAACGATGACTCCTTTTTTTCCCTCCATGCCACGGTTATTTAGTTGTAGAGGCTATGAGTATGAGGTGTCAATAGGTGAGAGGCATGAGGTGGCAGGATGACATGCAAGATATCCATATATCTTTGTCTAGGATGATAATGGCGGTTGAGTTAATAAGATAAGAACAAAATAATGAGTTACCCACCAATCAGATAATTGCCTGTAATCCCAAGTGAAGAGAGAGAGAGAGGTGGACGAATACCCTTATCCTAATTATTATAAATACATAATTATATTACATTAATTACTTTAAGCTATTTAAATATATGAAATAATTGTTAATTATTTCAAAATTTTGTTAGTTGCATCGAATTGTATCATAAAGATATGTGATTCTACTATTACAATTAAATTAAACTTAGATAAACATAATAATTAACTTAGACAATTTTTAATTAAGTTCATTAGATCATAGGTAAAATTTTATGATATTACATTCTCCCTCCGTTAAATAAAATTCGTCCTCGAATTTTCGCGAACCTCTAAAAAAATAGTTTTATTTTCATTTCTAGGGATTCCTTTATTTTTAATATCACTTATTCTATCCCAAAATTAAGTATTCCCTACTATGTTGTTTCCATAGGTCTTATTGCTCATAGGTTATATCCTATTTCCTTTTTTTTTGTTTTTTACTAATATAATACTACATCAAAGTACTATTCTCTCTTTATCTTAATATGAGTTTGTACTAGGATAGAAAGGCCCTGACTCATTGACTTAACATACCAAGGTTATGCAAAATCTTGCACACCTTTAATGGTAAGCATTTATCATTCCTCATAGTTGTTGAATCTAGGATCCCGAAATGTTTTGAATGATCACAAATTTGTAAGTGAACTCAGTCTGTACTGCTGAACTTGTTGAGCTGATTTTTTTAACAGGATATATTCAAGTTCAGAGTAGTGGTCGACCTGATTTGAAGAAATGGACGACCAGTGCACACGTAATATATATCAGAAGAACTACATGTGTGCAGTGGGCGTCCTAGGTATATGAAGCGGTCGACCAGCATCAGAGGGAGAATACATGTGATGAGGAGCAGGAGCATAAACAGTCGACCAAAGATGTAAAGAGGACGACCGATAATGGAGGAGTATACA
>LTAE01003280.1:0-38224 GCA_001647135.1 Pontederia paniculata
ATGTACACTCCTCCATTATCAGTCGACCTCTTTACATCTTTGGTCGACCGTCTATGTTTTGCTTCTCCTCATGTGCTCTCTTTCCCTCTGATGCTGGTCGACCGCTTCATATCCTTAGGACGCCCACTGCACACATGGTTCTTCATATATAAATTACGAGTGCAGTGGTCGTCCATTCCTTTAGCTCAGGTCGACCGCTGTACTGAACTTGAATACATCCTGTTACAGAAATCAGCTCAAACAAGTTCATCAGTACAGGCTGAGTTCACTTACAAATTTGTGATCATTCAAAATATTCTCGGGATCCTAGATTCAACAAAGTTAATGATGAATGCAAAGTTTATGATGAAAGAATTCAATGACGATGAATGATAGTAGAGGTGTAAATGATACCCTAATGCAAGAAAAGTATGTTATGATGAAAGATGATCTATAAAAGAAAGTATATGAAAGGTATACGTGATATTTTATGATGACCCTTATTTTATGAATAAGATGTTTAATTATGATGATGTAGTTATACTCATGCTTTTGATTTTATCATGAAAATTATATTTTTATTGTGCCTTACATATCTGAGCTTTATCTCTCATGGTGGATTTATTTTTCCCCCTACTTTGGATCATGCACGTCAGTGGTCTAAGGTGTCATGGTTGCTAGTAGTGCTAGTGGCGACAAATGTTCATGATGCTACTGCTTGCACATGAGTAATGATCCATAGTATGATGTCTGTCAGTCTAGTCTCTTTTATTCAGTTGTAATAAGGAAATAAACTATTATGTGATGTGAAACTATGAGACTTTATGTCATGTAAGCTTTTCGCATTTAAGTTTTATGAACAATTATGGTTATATTTACTTTATGTATTTCACATTTAGTTGACCAGTCTTAATGTCAATCTTAAAGTCTAAGAATAGTATGATGTGTAACACTCTCAGGAGGTTATTCTGCCACATGGTGGGGTGGACTTCTGGGGGCGTTACAGTAATGATATTAGAGTCTAAAGTCAAGACTCTTTTGATGTCCCCTGTGTATTTAGAGTCTCATGTGCAAAGCATCACGAACCGTCGCAACACCAACCAGAAGTAAGTTCCTTTTCGTAAGGCATTTTCATTATTATGATTGATATGATTGAGTTATGGTATGTATTAGATGCCTCCCAGACGTGCTGCTAACCAGCGACCAAGAGCCAACCAAGTGGATGATGAGGCCCAAAGTGAAGCCACAATAACATAGCACCAGTCAATCAAAGACAACAACAAGCCTTTGGGAATCAAGCGCAGCAATAGGCCCATACAACCAAGGATTTCCAGCATTTCCTTAAGTTTTCGCCCCCGAAGTTTAAGGGTATTGAAGGTGTAGTTAAGGCGGAACGCTGGCTGATATCGATGGAAGAACTCTTCGCACTTATGCAGTGTGCGGAGGACAAGAAAGTCACATATATTGCACATCGCTTGATAAAGGATACGAAAGATTGGTGGTGGACCACCAAAGCCACCAACTATCCTGACCAAGAAGTTATTGCCTGGAAGGAATTCAGGAAAATCTTTGAGACATGCTACTCCACTGCCTACTAGCGCAGTCAGAAGCAATGTGAATTCCTGGAGCTGCAACAAAGGAACAAGACTATAGAAGATTATCACAATGAGTTCGTCTGACTGGAGAGGTTCTGCAAGCTGAAACATGATGATGATGAAAGAGCAGATCGCTTTGTTCAGGGTCTGAATCTAGAATTTCGGACCCTGACTATGGCAGGCAACTGCCGAACCCTTGGCACAACATCTGAATTTGTTGGGTGAATGGAACATGATGCAGCTAATCGACGCAAGGAAGCTAAAGGAAAGGCCCCAATGCACAGCCTATGCAGAATAGGCCGAAGTGGGATCAACAACGCCAACACTATAACAAACATGACAATCGCAAGGATAATCGGGCAAGGCCATATGTCCCTCGCAACGCCCCTCCACCATGGCAGCAGCCCCAACCACCACAGGAGACATGCAAGCATTGCGGATGCTATCATCAGGGTGAATGCCGCATGAAGATTGGAGCCTGCATCCACTACGGGAAGTTTGGGCACTACATCAGAGACTGCCCAGACAAGAAGAATGAAGACCACAACCCCAGAGCTGCAGGAGGTGCCAATAGAGCTATATGGGGCAGAACTTACAACATGGAGGTTGGTGCAGCTAATAATAAAAATGATGATGTTATCATAGGTACTATATCTCTAGCTGGATTATCCACTTCTGTATTATTTGATTCGGGTGCCACGCACTCATTCATATCTCATGATTGTGCTTCTGCTTTGAATTTTCTACTGCATGATATGAGCCACACCATGAATATCACTACACCCATGGGTTCCCTACAAGCCACTAGGCACATCCCAAATGTACCCATTATGGTTGAAGGCAAGGAGTATCCAACAAATTTGATTGTCCTTCCCATGAATGATTATGATATCGTCTCGGGCATGGATTGGTTGTCCTACCATGATGTGTTCTTGTTATGCAAGAAGAAGAAAGTTATCATTGCCCCTCGCAATGTCCCACAAGTAGTAGTTAGAGGCAGACCATTAGAGGAAGGCAAAATACTAGTGTCAATAATGCAAGCTCACCGAATGTTGGAAAAATGATGCACGAAATACTTGGCCAGTGTTATTAGTACTTAGTTCAAGAGGAAGGATCCCTAGAAGTTGGAGGTGGTCCCGAATTTCTCATATGTGTTTCCAGAAGACATCTCGGGATTACCCCCACAACGAGAGGTGGACTTCAGGATAGAATTGCTACCAGGGATAACTCCTATTTCTAAAGCGCCATATTGAATGACACCAGCTGAAATGCAAAAATTGAAGAAGCAGATGCAGGAGTTACTAGATAAAGGATTCATCAGACCGAGTGTCTCACCATGGGGCGCTCCGATCTTATTTGTGAAGAAGAAGGACGACTCCCTCAGGTTGTGCATCGACTATAGGATTCTCAACAAAGTAACAATGAAAAACAAATATCCTCTCCCAAGGATTCACAATCTTTTTGACCAACTCTCGAGGGCAATAGTTTTCTCCAAGATCGATCTGAGGAGCGGTTACCATCAACTCAAGTTACTGAGGAGGATATACTTAAGACTGCTTTTCAGTCTAGGTATGAGCATTATGAATTCCTAGTAATATCATTTGGATTCCAGCAGCATTCATGGATTTAGTGAATAGGGTTTTCAGAGCCTATTTGGATCAGTTTGTCATCGTCTTTGTTGATGATATTCTGAACTATTCGGCAAGCCCAGAGGAACACAAGGAACACCTTAGGATCGTGCTGGAGACCTTGAGGCATCACCAATTATATACAAAATTGTCCCAAGTGCGAATTTTGGTTGGACAAGATAATGTTCATTGGGCACATAGTATCTAAATAAGAGATTGCAGTGGACCGTACCAAAATTGAAGCAGTCTCAAACTGGGTACAACCAAAGAATGTGGGAGAAATTCGCAGCTTTTTAGGACTTGCAGGATACTACAGGAGATTTATCAAGGACTTCTCCAAGATAGCATCTCCCTTGATGAACCCTTGACGAACCTGACAAGGAAGGATACCAAGTTCATATTGTTCCCAAAGTGTGAGTAGATTTTCAGGAGTTGAAGACTCGACTAACAACTGCACCAATACTCACCATCCCTTCTGGAAGTGGTGGGTATGTAGTGTACAATGATGCATGTGGCATAGGTCTCTGTTGTGTACTCATGCAAAATGACAAGGTAGTGGCTTATGCATCCAGACAGCTCAAAAAGCATGAAGTCAACTATCTCACACATGATCTGGAGTTGACAGCAGTAATGTTTGCCTTGAAAATTTGGAGACACTACTTGTATGGTGAAACTTTTGAAGTCTTCATTGATCATAAGGCTTGAAGTTTATTTTTACCCAAAAGGACTTGAACATGAGACAACACAGGTGGATGAAGTTTCTAAAAGACTATGAATTTGTTATAGGATATCACCCAGGTAAAGTCAACTCAGTTGCTTATGTAAGAAGCAGGAAGTGGGAAGGAACACTACATAAATGGAATCAAATGAAGGATCTTTTTCAGTGGAATCTAAGAATTAGTAGAACATGTGCAATGTTGATGGTCCACCAAGTGCAAGTGAGTTTAGTGAATAAGATTATCATTGCTCAAGCGGCGGATCCAGAATATAGGCACATGATCAAGAGGTGCAGTCAAGAAGTTGAAGATTTTGTTATGTCTGTGGATGGAGAAATTAGGTATAGAGGCATATTATGAGTTCCTAATGATACTTCACTTAGGAGGGAAATGCTTGATGAGTGTCACAAGTCTGAATTTGCCATCCACCCGGGGAGTACCAAAATGTACAAAGACTTCCAAAGGACCTTCTGGTGGAATAATATGAAGAGAGAAATAGCTGAATATGTATCTAGATGCATTGTATGTTGACAGGTAAAAATCGAACACCAGATGCCATATAGTATGTTCAAACCTTTGAGCATTCCGGAGTGGAAGTGAGAACATATTGCCATGAATTTTGTGACAAGCCTACCTAAGACGAAAAGGGGACATGATGCTATATGGGTAGTTGTAGACAGACTGATCAAGTCTGCTCACTTCCTCCCTATTAGATGGAAGAAGTCAATAGAAAGTTTGATGGATCTATATATCAGAGAGATCATCAGACTACATGAGATTTTTGTATCTATTGTGTCATATATGGATCACAGATTTATAGCAAGATTTTGGAGGAGTTTTCAAGACTTCTTTGGGACCAAGCTGAATTACAATACTGCATTCCACCCACAGATAGATGGAAAATCAGAAAGAACAATCCAAACATTGGAAGATATGCTCAAAACATGTGCATTAGATTGGCGTGGTAGCTGGGATAATCATCTACCATTGATAGAGTTTGCTTACAACAACAGTTATCACTCTAGCATAGGCATGACATCTTATGAAGCACTATATGGAAGGCCATGTCGCTCACCGACATGTTGGAGTGAGGTGGGTGAACGAAAGCTATTGGGCCCATAAATGATATAGGAATATGCAGACATAGTTGAATTGATTCGGAAGAGGATGAAAGCTGCACAAAGCCGCCAGAAGACCTATGCAGACAAGGGACGTCGAGAATAGGTTTTCAGAGTTGGAGATAAAGTTATGTCGAAAGTATCACCAACTAAAGGCATCATGAGGTTTAGTAAGAAAGGTAAGCTAAGCCCTCGTATGTAAGCCCTTTTGAGGTGCTGGAACTGATTGGCGAAGGAGCATGTAGATTGACACTACCCCCTTCTTATCAGAGTTGGAGATAAAGTTATGTCGAAAGTATCACCAACTAAAGGCATCATGAGGTTTAGTAAGAAAGGTAAGCTAAGCCCTCGTATGTAAGCCCTTTTGAGGTGCTGGAACTGATTGGCGAAGGAGCATGTAGATTGACACTACCCCCTTCTTATGGGCGAGTGCATAATATATTTCATGTGTCCATGTTGAGAAAGTACAAGCATGATGACTCTAATGTAATTCGGATGGAAGAACCGAACCTGAAGGAAGACCTCACTTATGAAGAACAACCAGTGAAGATCTTGGAGCGCCAACTTCAACGCCAAGGCAATAAGAAAGTGGCAATAGTCAAAGTAGCATGGAGTCGCCATCAGGAAAGTTAAGCAATCTTGGAATTGGAGTCAGAGATGCGCAAAGAGTTTCCCACTTTGTTTGGTAAGTTTCTCTCTTCATTTTGAATTCAAGGACGAATTCTTTTTTTAAGAGGATTATAATGTAATACCCAGCATTTTATAAAATAGGAAATAAAAAATAAAATAATAAGTTGGAGGTTGGGCTATACTATAAATAGATGTCTTAAGAGGACAAAAGAAACCTTTTGGCTTTTCTCTTCAAACCCTAACCGTCAAGAAATTATTCTTCTCTTTTCCCTCATCAAGAAGAAATGTAAGATCTAAAAGAACTTAAAAATCTGCAGTGATTTTTCCTCTCCCTATCCCCTAAATCTGTATTACGCCCTTAGGAGATCGTGAAGGGGAAGAACGTGATAGAGATTCAGGAAATTGAGGAAGAAGAACTAAGGCACGAAGGAGAAAAGGGAAAATCCTGCAAATAAGGTATATAACATGGCGAATCCCTTTAGAATGAGTTTTCATGATAGATCAATGCATGTTAGGTTTTATTATGATATTATGATGAATTTTATATGATGATAATATGCCTTGAGATTCTGATTTTTATTCCTCATGATGAATATATGATGTTTATGCCTTAGAAAGATTTTATTCTCTATATAATGTTGATTGATTATAGATAGATCTTTATATGAATGCAAGATGTATATGATGTAGATTTTAAGGCCGAAAACTGTAGAAAACGTAGTGTTATCGATCCCTATATAATAATATACCTATAAGAAAGAATCTCGGAACCGTTCAGAGAAGAAAAGGGGCAAAATTCGCGCAAGAATGTTCTGTCACGCCCGTGGCGGACATGTCACGGGTCGTGACGATGGCAGTAGAGGAAGATGACCTTCGGTCACGACCGTGACAATAGATGATAGGATAAATCACCCTCGGTCACAACCGTGATGACTTCATCACGGGCAGTCACGTCGATTCGTGAACACGGGTCAACCGTGATCCCCAAATGTGAACGATCACAGACGTGACATTGTCACGAGCCGTGACCATAAAACTTAGACTGCTTGTTCAATCACGACCATGACAAATTTGTCACGGGTCATGACCATGTTGAATGAAAAATGTGACCGTTCAGTCACGACCGTGACAAAGTCTTCACGGGTCGTGACAGACCTATCATGGGCCGTGACCTTTATTTTCCAAGTTCAATGCAGGTCGAAGCTTTCGTATTCTAAGTATAAATGTTGTAGAATTCTTCTTTAATTTTAGGGACTAACATGTGGACAAGATAAAAGGGTTAACCATCTTCACAAAATTAATGATGATGTCGTCATGCATTGAATGTTTGGGTGTGACGGAGTTAATGATGATGAGGGACTAGTAGATCAGCTGCTACCTAGTTTCTGTTGTCTGACCTTCTCCCCGCCTTGAACAAACGAATTTCTTGAGTATCCTTTTCGATCGTGGCCTGTGCACCCCCGCTGACCTATTGACGAAGCCTCTAAAGACTTATAAGCCACTCAAAGTCACCTCAAAGTTATTAATGGAATAAGAAGAATTTAAGAAGATAATCACTTGGTTAATAATTGCATTGAGCATATTGCATTAGTTGTTAAGGAATGATGATTACATATGGCATGTGTGTACATATATATATATATATATATATATACACATATATATATATAATATATATATATATATATATATGTGTATATTGATTTCAGATAAAGTTAATGTTGAATGCAAAATTTATGATAAAAGAATTCAATGACGATGAATGATAGCAGAGGTGTAAATAATATCCTCACGCAAGTAAAGTATGTTATGTTGAAAGATGATCTATAAAAGAAAGTATATGAAAGGTACACATGATATTTTATGATGACCCTTATGTTATGAATAATGATGTTTAATTATGATGATGTAGTTATACTCATACTTTATCATGAACATTATCTTTCTATTGCGTCTTACATATATGAGCTTTATCGCTCATGGTGAATTTATTTTTTCTCTTGCTTTGGATCTTGCAGGTCAGTGATCTAAGGCGTCATGGTTGCTGGTGATACTAGTAGCGACAAATGTTCGTGATGATGTTGCTAGCACATGAGTAATTGTCCATAGTTTTATGTCTATTAGTCTAGTCTCTTTTATTCAGTTGTAATAAATAAAGAAACTATTATGTGATGTGAGACTATGAGACTTTATATCATGTAGGCTTTTCGCATTTAAGTTTTATGAAAAATTATGATTTTATTTACTTTATGTATTTCGCATTTAGTTGACCAGTCTTACTGTCAACCTTAAAGTCAAAGAATAATATGATGTGTAACTCTATCAGAAAGACATTCTGTCACGTAACGAGGTCGTATTCTGGAGACGTTACATCTTTTCATTTACCCTTACATCTAAGCCGTCGAATAAGATATTAATGAAAACAAAAATATAATTTTAAATCAGGCGACAAGTAAATTATTAAAAAACAATTTACATGGATTCCAAATATTCGTATTAAATGTATACGATATTCCTTTTTCCCGTCAACATATATACATTATATACTTTTAAAATTACCAAATTTAAAAAAAAAAATTGTGGAAATTTGACAATTCGTAAAATAAATATAGAGCAAAATTTTGCATGTGGATTTTGCCAAATATCTGTCTTTAGATTACTTATTCTTAGGCGTATTCATTATTATAGGTAAAACAATAATGTGATTCTTGTTTTTGGGATTGATCAAAGTTTAAAAATGCTAGTATTTTAGAGAAATATGGTGACGCCACCTATATAATATTTTATTAATAATAAGATATTAAATTTATAATTAATATATTTTTTTAATTTTTATTTTTTTATTTATTATATATTTAATATATTATGATTGATAAGATAAATAATATGATGTTATTTTTGTTAATTTTATATTTTAATTATTAATATTAAAAATATTCTATTTTTTAATATTTATTACTTTATTTTAAAAGATGTGATGTAATTAAAATAATAATAATAATAATAATAAGAATTAAAAAACAAACGAGGCCGCACCCACGAGTACACCCTACTCAACGTACCACGTGGGCGCTTTCCAGCCGTCGATGGTGGATGGGGGCCAACAAAGATCACCAGAAGATTCCGCAGGACACAACACAGAACCAGATTCCCCACATGCTTGCGGGCCCCGAGAGAACGAAACGCGATGTGGACCTTCCATCAAAGATCCAACCGTCCAGATCACGTCGCAGCCAGTTCGCTTCCAACTTTGAGGGCGGAACATTTCGTGTTCCCAGAGATCAACAACAAACAGAAAGAAAGAAAGAAACAAGGAAAGGGAAGAAAGGGAAACCGGGAAACGAGACGTTCATGGCGTCATGGCGGGGACTTGGAGAACCCTAGTAAGAGTTCATCGCTTCGCCGATGGATTTCGGAGGGATCTTTCCGCTTTCCCCGGCGTTTTATCCGTAGTTCGCGTGAGACGATCAAATTCTAATTTTTAATATATTTTTTGGGATTTTTTATAAATAATTTGGAGTAGATTTTACCCTTCTTTTGTTTGCTTGACCTTGTGCTATTTTCTGAAGCTCCGATTGTGACAGAAAGTATAAAAGTGTCGTCACATCATGTAAGAACGAGCAAAGTTTCGGTTCCACTTTTGTGTTTTCTCGTTATTTACATTGACGAATCGTATACTCTTCGTTGTTGTGTCGATGCAGAAAAATATAAACTTCTTTTTTCCTTCGGTCTTCTCTTCTGAAAAAAAAAGTTACTTTTTTTCCTTGGAATTGGATAGATTTGTAAG
This sequence comes from Pontederia paniculata, assembly GCA_001647135.1. Taxonomy (NCBI): domain Eukaryota; kingdom Viridiplantae; phylum Streptophyta; class Magnoliopsida; order Commelinales; family Pontederiaceae; genus Pontederia; species Pontederia paniculata. Next base: position 9,454 of record LTAE01003280.1, read on the forward strand.
ATTATTTGTTCTGGATATAATTTGTTTCGGTAATCTGATACGGCTGGATGTTCAAGCTTCTGAGCTGACGGCTTAAGAAGAGTAACGGGAACTTTGGTGCCTAAAGCATGAGTGCACTGATAGTTCAACATTTTAAGCTTGATAAATTAGACTAGTAGTTTGTTCTTGTTTATTGATGAATCATAACTTATAAGCTGTTGCATAATCGTATATCTTATGGTGCTTTATGTTGATTTTTTTAGAAGTCCAAAAAGTTATTAATATACACAACATAACTGCAATATGTTGATTCTGTTTAATAATTCTGAAAATCCATTGTAATTTCAGATATTTATGTATAAATATATACATATATCACTGTTATGATATTAGAGGTATGCCATACAAGCTGTTATCTTTGTTTCTGTCCTGATCCAATGCTCCTTGTTATTATTTTTTGACGAGGAATTCTCCTTTTTACTATTTTTCTTTAATTATGAATTAGGACATTAATGCAGGATGATGAGATGATATAACATTAGACAAATGGTATACAAGTTTTATCTTCTTTTTTTCTGTATTTAAGGGGTACTTTTGATGTTATCAAGCTGATAGCAAATGGATAAACTCAAAGAGAAACTTCAGCTATTAATTTCTCAGTGGACCAGTACCTCATCTAATATGGCAGAGCTTTGGAGTTTGATTGTGGCTTATTTAACAGCTGCTATAATTGGAATTTTGACATTAGTATATGTCTTATCCATATGGAGGCAAAGTATCAGTTTAAGCTGGATGAAGACAATAGCCAGGTCAAGGAAGAGGAGACGGAAGAAGGCCAAAGTACCTACAGCTGATCATGTTTGGAGCATAGAATCTGCTTCTTCTCATGTGAAAGGTCTGAAATGTTGTGTGTGCTTGGAGGCTTTGTTATCACCACAGCCTCTTGGACAGATTATGACTGCAGATAATCTGATACATCGGTGTGACGTTTGTGGTGCTGGTGCACACTTGTCTTGCTCTCCAAATGCACATAAAGACTGCAAATGTGTCTCTATGTTTGGCTATATGCATGTAATCCACCAGTGGACAGTGAAATGGACCGAAGTTAAGGATCGAACTGAAGAGACACCCTGTTGCAGTTACTGCGAGGAGCCTTGTGGCGGATCTTTCCTTGGCTCCCCAATCTGGAGCTGTATGTGGTGTCAACGGCTAGTGCATGTGGATTGTCACATAAACATGGCTAATGAAACAGGTGACATATGTGACCTGGGACCATTTAAGCGCCTCATTTTATCACCTCTGTTTGTGAGGGATCTAGACTTGAACCATACTGAAAAAGGTAGCTTTCTAACCTCTATAACACATGGTGCAAATGAATTGGCATCAACTGTTCGTGGACATATTATGAATCAAAACAAGAAGTACAAGCCTGACAGTAGGTCATCTACTGAATCTGCTGATAGTAATATTTACAATGATCAATCTAAGGATAGTGCGACAGATGCTTATTCGGCACCTAGGTGTTGTGGTAATGGTGAACATTGTAATGGATTTATCGAAGATGGAAACCACCACCAGAATGGCGGAAAAGGTCAAAATTGGGAGCAGGGTCAAAGTGATGCTCTGTTAGGACCTAAAGAGAAATATGAGTTTATTGATTTGCCTGCTGATGCCAGACCATTACTAGTTTTCATCAACAAGAAAAGTGGTGCCCAGCGTGGTGGCTCGTTAAGACACCGTCTGCACATTCTTCTGAACCCAATACAGGTTTTTTAATCTTTGTCCACACTATTGAGTTTAATTGTCTATTATTACTTAAGCCTTTGGGTATTTGCTAATTATTTGTCAATGCTATCCTTTCAGTGGAAAAAAGTAAACATTTTCATGTATTGACAAGATTTTTTTGCTTCACATGAGACTTTAAATTGGATACATGCATTTATCTGTATCATAGCTTTTGTTTATTCCCAAGATTCATTCCTACAGGGGGGTAAATGATTCAGTGGTTCGGAGAGCAATGTTCGTAGCCTTTCATGTCTTATGTTATGCACCATCTCAATAAGCTAGATGCTGTCTCACAATTTATTTCCTTTTAGTTCTCGTTTAAATTCCTTTTCCTTTTTTCCCAAATTATGACTTATGATCTTTCCTTATCTGCCTAAACTTGAACTATGTTGTCTTAATATATATACTCTTTTTTAGGGGTGACTTAATATATTAGTATTAGTATTGGTTTTCTGGAATTACTTTTGCTGTGTGATTTGTCTTGCTGCATTTGATACAGTTCTTACTGTCTCGTTTGTTTGATGGAAATGTTGCAGCTATTTCGTAGAATTGATGCATTGAAATATAGCACTAATGGCCTGATATGGAAGGAGATCTTTTTCACAATGACTCCATGTTCCTTTTTGTAAATCTCTTTTTGCTTCCTACTTATACAACTTATTTGGGCTTTTATTTGTGGAACATTTGGAGAAAACCAACCCGCTTACCTTAAACTGTAGTTCTTGACTGCCAAATGCAAATATAACTACCATTTATTTGTTTTCTGTATAAATGTTGAACTGAAATTCACAGTAATTTCTGTTTTCAGGTATTTGAATTGAGTTCAACACAGGGACCTGAGGCTGGATTGTTATTGTTCAGAAAAGTGCCTCATTTCAGGGTTCTTGTTTGTGGTGGTGATGGCACAGCTGGTTGGGTTCTTGATGCAATAGACAAACAAGGGTATGACTCTCCTCCACCAGTTGCAATTCTTCCAGCTGGTACGGGTAATGATCTTGCAAGAGTTTTGTCCTGGGGAGGAGGTCTTGGTTCTATTGAGAGGCAAGGAGGTCTGTGCACAGTTTTGCATCACATTGAACATGCTGCAGTTACTATTCTTGATCGATGGAAGGTAGTAATAGAAGATTCACAATCAAAGATTGTACATCCTCCCAAATTCATGAACAATTATCTAGGTATGTCATTTAAGTGTCTTGCGATTTCGTTGGGTGTTTGAAGATCTCACTTTTATGTATTAACAGGAATAGGTTGTGATGCAAAGGTTGCATTAGATATTCATAATCTTCGTGAAGAGAATCCTGAAAAATTCTACAGCCAGGTAGCTTCTCCTGCAACCATGCTATCTAGTGTTTACTTCTTTTTTTTTTTGAGAGGGAAAAGGATGACCCCCGATAGTGCGGTTGTCATCCATGTATATATAAATCTATGAAACTGTTATGTACAATTAAACGCTCTCCAAGGAAGAGCGGCATAAAGGTGAGAGAATCCGAAGATACAAAGCGTCCTACCCAAAACCCCACTCCCGAAGGAGAAAAGAAATATGGTGTACAACAGCCTCAACCTGGGCTCTCTCCCCACAAAAAATGGTCCGGTTGCACTGGAGCCAGATGGCCCAGGAACCGGCCAAGAACGTCGCCAATAGGGGTCTCCACCCCTGCCTCTGGCTCGCAGTAGCGCGTAGAGGCCGCCAGAAGTCCTCTGCCTCTGAAGGGAATGTGACCAGTCGGCCCGTCTGACGCTAGATCTCCTGCACCATCGGACGGTGAAAAACAAGTGCGTGATATCCTCCACTGCATCCTCACACAAAACGTAGGATGTCTCCGCTTGAGGTGCCCATCTCACTCTGTATGCCCGGGTGAGAAGTCTGCCATGCCGCATAAGCCAAGCGAAGATCTTGACTTTAAGAGGTATCCGTAGACGCCAAATAGATCTGCAGTTCATCTGAAGCTCTGTCGGGATGGTGGCATCTGGGAGGAAATGCGAATAGAGCCTCCGGGCCGAGTAAGGCGATGGGTCCCAAACCCACCCGTCATGTCGTGTGGGGTTTGGCCGGACTGGGGCGATCCTCTGGTGGAGTAGTAGGAGCTCTGCGATGCGCTGATCTGACAGGGTAGATCTGAACACTAGGTTCCACGAGCCGGATCCCCTACCGCCGGCCTCGAACCATGAGTCTGCCGCTGATGCTGCCGGGTGTGCCGCTAACGCCGATAGTCAAGGGAAGGCAGTCTGTAAAGTACCTCCCGGGAGCCACTCGTGCTGCCAAAAAGAAAAGGCCTCCCTAGAGCCGAGCGACAACCTCATGAGTGCACGTACTCGTGGAAGTACCGGTGCCACTCCCCTCCAAAAACCTGAGGCCCCTCGTGGGAGATAAATCCTCGAATCCCAAGATAGCTCCCGACCATAGCACGTGGTGAAAACTGTCTGCCATAGACCATCCTCGGGACCCATGATGCAGCCCGCCCACCGGGCTAGAAGAGCCCAGTTGGCGTAGCGGAGATCTCTGACTCCTAATCCGCCTTGTAATGTGGGTCGGCAGATACTTTGCCACGCCACCAGATGCATTCGTCTGTCCTGCCCCTGCCCTGTCAGAAAAATCTGCTCAGTGAATCAATCCAACTAATAACTGCTTCGGGCATCCGAAGTACTGACATATAATATGTCGGAAGTGCTGAAAGAACCGACCGTAGCAGAACCAAACGGCCGCCCCTCGATAGCAGTCTCGAACTCCAGCCCTGAAGTCTGTGTTCTAGTCCTTCAATCACCGGGGTCCAACCTCGCGAACCGATGCCAAGTAGGTGATCAGCGAGGAGCCAATCGGTGTGTGGAGTTCCTCTGCGCAGCTAGCTGTCTCCGCCGCAACCATGCCAAACGGAATGAAGGCCGATTTGGCATGGTTGATATGAAGACCCGAGGCTGTCCCAAAGAGCTCCACCATAATAACTATCCATCTTGCCTCAAGAGTCGGGCCCTCGATAAAGAAGGTTGTATCATCCGCATGCTGGAGAATCGGCACCAGACTCCCCGCAAAGCCATGAATGATCTCGGCCTTGCAGGCTGCCTGAGTGCATCTAGCAAGAGCATCAACAGCCATCACGAAGAGCATGGGGGCCAAATGGCTGCACCCATCTCCCTGACCTCGTTCCGTTGACTAGGACCGAGAATGAAGCGGTAGTAATGCACCGCTTCATCCAAGCGATCTAGGTCTTCGGGAAGCCACTGACCTGCAGAGTCTGCCAAAGAAAAGACCATGAGAGCGAATCATATACTTTGGAGAAGTCCACCTTCCATAGGAATACTGGGCAAGCGGTTCTCCTCCAACTTGCCACTATCTCTGCGGCCACGGTGTAGCTATCAATGATGCTACTATCCCGGATGAAAGCTGACTGTGCTGGGTATATGAGGCCCTGCAGCACCTCGCAAAGCCAGTTCGCCAATACCCTAGCCACCAAGAGGTAGATGGTATTGGATATGGCGATGGGCCTGAATTCCTCCACACGTTCCGCGGGCGTCCGCTTCGGCAGCATGAATAGTAAGAACCGGTTGAGGCGCTCGAATCCTCGGTTCCCACTGACGAACTCTTGGATGACTGCCATGACGTCCCCCTTGACCACCGGCCAGAATTCCCGGTAGAAGAAGACCGGGAAACCATCCGGGCCTGGGGAGGCGTCGCTGTTGAGCTCCCGAAGGGCCCGGATAACCTCAGCCTCCGTGATGTCCTGTATAAAAAAAGAAGATTGTGAGTCAGAAATACGAGGGACCTCTCCTGGGGTCCAACGCCATGGCCCCACCGCTCGCCGTCGGTACGCCTCCCTGTAATAGGAGGTGATGGTTGCATCGATAGCCAAGTGACCAGATATCCTCTGACCCTGCACCTCGATGTGGGCAATCCTATTCGCCCTCCGGTAGGAACTCACGTATAGGTGGAAGAACCGAATGGCGTCACCCTCCCGGAGCCAAATCTACCGAGAGCACTGCCTTCACTCGACCTCCACCTTCTTGTCCTCCAGCTAGATGGCCTCCTGCGCTCGGTGGCGGTCCTCCACCTCCAGGTGAGTGAGATGTCGTGAGTCCTCCACTCGGTCAAGACGAGCTATAGCCTCGAGAGCCTCCACCCTCCTCCGTTCTCTGGCCTCTCGGATCGTCCGCCGAAATGTCCGGAGGCGAGATCGTAGGCCGTCGCTACCAAAGTCCTAGCTGTCGTATCCGTTACTGGGACCCTCCTCCAGTGCTTTGCCACTAGCTGATGGATGCCATTCTCCAGTAGCCAGAATCGCTCGAATCGAAGCAGAGAGTGTTGAGACTGACCATCGTTGGACCGCCACAGTAGAGGGGTGTGGTCCGAGAACGGTCGATCAAGTGCTTGGACATCAGCCATCTGATGTGCTTCGGCTAGCTCTATCGACCCAAGAAACCTTTCGATCCTCGAACGAGCTCGTGGTGCAGCAGTGCTCCTCAATGTGAACCTGCAGTTCGAGGCCGGGAAGTCGACCAACGACTGCAAGTCAATGAAGTCTCTGAACTACTCTGCCCCGGCATCTCTCCCCTATCGTCGAACTGGGCGGTCGTCACTGTCCAGCGTGACATTGAAGTCTCCCCCAATCAGCCAGCGTGCATGAGGGAGGTGGGCGCGGACCCCACTGAGCTCCTCCCACATGCTACCCCGAAGGGACGCCGAGCAGGGGCCATAGACACATGTGACCAAGTAAGAGTTGTCATCTGATAATGCACGAAGATGAGCCATCAAGCAAAACCTATCTGTCCACGATTCCTCCAAAGCAAACAGATCAGTGCGCCACCCGAGAATACAACCACCAGACCTGCCCACCGCTGGAAGAGTCAAAAATCCTATCATATGTTGTCCGCCAATTTGGGCCCACATCCTCTGGCAGCAGTCAGTCAACTTGGTCTCCTGCAGAAGTACCATCTCTGNAATACAACCACCAGACCTGCCCACCGCTGGAAGAGTCAAAAATCCTATCATATGTTGTCCGCCAATTTGGGCCCACATCCTCTGGCAGCAGTCAGTCAACTTGGTCTCCTGCAGAAGTACCATCTCTGCATCCCATTCTCTTAAGTAGCATCCTAGGATCCGTCTTCTCCCTGGATCCCCCAACCCCGAACATTCCATGTGAGGATCTTCATTCAGAGACCATCTCCTTCTCCCGAGTCCCTCGCCCATCGGCCGATCTGTCGAGCACCCGTCGTGAATGCCGGAGGGTTGGGCGGAAGTCCACTGCCGCTGTCACCGCTAAGACCTCCTCTGGATCCCTCCCGAGGAAAGGATCTAGAGGCTCTGGTGTTCCCTCTCCCCGCCATACAGCAGTGGTTATCGCCTGAGGGGTCACCGCCTGTTGACCCCTTTCCTGGGACGGGGCGGCATCGGCGATGACATCTGCTGGAGCTGCTGACCCCGGCGATGATAACAGCGTGTTGGGGATGACACCACTGGCAACTCATCCTCTACCAGGGTCGCCAGAGCTCTCAGATCGAGTTGTTGTTATGCCGCTGTCGGAGGGCCGTCTGATGGCGCTGAGCTCGATAGCTGAGTGTCGATTGGGAGTATGGGTGGTTCAAGGGAGAGAGAGGGAGGTGCGAGGGAGAGGAGATGGGGGGCGCTGGCCGGCCGCCGTAGGATCGCCAACGGTTGCAGCTCGTCGGGGTCGGACAGGATACCCGTTGAATGGCATGTCCCTCTGGAATCCCGAGTTTGACAGGGACTGGTGGTGATGGGCTCGGTGGTTTGTGATGGTGGATGTGGCTGGGTTCGACCCTGGTGCTTTTGTGGGTTGGGGTTGCTGTTGGGTGCGATCACGGCGAAGTCTGGATGTGGGTGTGGTTTAGGTGTGGTCGTGGCTGCGAATGGATGTGGGTGTGGGAGTGATTTGGGTGCGCTCAGCTCTGCAGCCGGCAGGGAATCAAAACGTGTCTTGGTACCTTCGTCTTCAACCTCCCGCCGCGCTGCTGCAACCTCTGGTATGAGAGGTCGCCTCGAGTTCGTCGGCGTCTGCTGCGTCGTCACCTCAGCCCACGACGCTGCCCGGGGTGCCGCCTGGATCTTGATGAGGACGGACATGCCGCTTGCCTGCAAAATCACCGATGCCGGCAGCGTTGCGTTCCCCTGCATCTCCACCTCCACCGATACTGCCGACATGTTCGAGGAGCCGGCGACGGGGATGGCGATGGCGGTGGGAGTTCCGAAACTCCTGGCAATGTCCACGACTACCTCCGGCCTGATTAGATGGAGAGGAAGACCCTGCATGTGGGCTGTGCGCTTCATCGGTGGTGGTAGTACCGTTGCTCCATCGGATGGTTGCCATTCGCGCCATCGAATGTTGCTGTCAGGGGCGATTTTGAGTGGAGTCGCGAGCAGTTTCTTCCGCAGTTGCAGCGCCGCCGGAACGAGCAGCCACGACCTTGGAGACACCCTGCTGAGGTGGAATGGGCTCGCTGGTCCGATCGCCGCCACGATCGCTGCACGGAGCTTGAGCAGGTCCGGCAACGTCCCTATTGTCTCGCCTATTACACACTCCTTCAAGAAGTCGACCGACGCCTGCAGTTCCGGTGACCATGGAATGGATACCATTCTGCCACCTGAGATGGTGGTCGCCGGAGGGGGAGAAGGAGAAGGGGAGGTCGTATCCGGTTTCCTTGGAAGAGTGCACTCAGCTCGACGATGGCCATCACCCCCGCATCTGAGGCAGCGGACGGGTTTGGAGCTTTGGCGAGCTATGTGTCCAGCCTGTAGACACTTGTAGCAGCGTTCACCGAGAGAGGGACCCGGTTTCCTGCTGGTCGCGCGAGCGGAGAGGGCAGGCGAATACGTGAACCATCCTTCCCCAGCGGCTCTAGGCCTGCGACGCATCGCTTCACGAGGCTGTGCTCTTGTGGCGAAGGAGGGTGTCGGAGACGGGAAGCGGGGATGCCGGTAAGGCGCTGCACGATGGCAGGAGAAAGAGGGGGGAGTAGAGAACATAGGAGAAGGAAACGATGGAAGAAAGAGAGGGGAGTAGAGAACAGAGGAGAAGGAACGATGGAAACGCTGGCGAGATTCCTGCGACCTTGCGACGCCTCCACGTCGAAATGGTGACCAGACAAGGGGGAAGAGGAAGGGGGAAGGTGCGGTTGGGGGGAGGAGAGGGAGGGCCGATGATGCGCGCTGATTCCAGCAGAGAGGAGGTCGCGAGAGAGGGGAAAGGAGGAGAATGATGCGGTGGGCAGGAAGGGGATGGAGGAGGGAGGGAGGGGCGGTGGTGCCGCCGGGATGGGGCTCCCGGCGACATTACGTCGCGAGTGACGTTGGGTCGCGAGAGCGCATCAGCCTGAGAATACTCCGGCGACGTTACGTCGAGAGTGTTTACTTTGTTTTCCTGCATATTATTTTTAATATATTATTCTCTTTTGTATCTTTCTAATCTTTGAATGAACTTGCTCTCATATTATAAGCAATTATTTTACTCTCTCTAAAATAGATCATTTAAACTCATTCTTCGCGGTATATGTTGTGACAGATGCTAAAAATCATCAAATAGGATAAACTGGAGAAAAAACAAGGAAACGTATATTTAAAGCGTTGTTGATTTTTCAGTCATATGCTGCTTGATGAAGTTCATTTTACTATGGCTCAAGAATTTCATATCTCTGAATTGAGTCGTATAAAAAGGCAGTCATTACTACAAAAAATAATACTATATGACAATTAGATAGAGAGAAAGATAAAATTCTGCAGTCTTTGTTAGGCAAAAACCTCAAAACTAACTGCTAGAGATCCATTAAAGCTTTCTACTATTCCAAGTTGACACGTTAATTAGTTTGCATCTGACTATCCAAAGGAGCCTTTTTGTGACAAAGACTATCCAAAGGAGCTGATAAGTTGAAAATATTATGGCTAATCAACAAAAATGATTACTTGTCGTTTTATATTGTCTGCTGTTACTTGTCTTTTTATGGGAGGGGAAAGGATGTCTACAAAGTTTAGTAGCCATCCCATTTGTATTAGCTTAAAAGATGAAATACACAAGTGTGTGTAAGAGGGCTATGCAACACTAGCTCACCCAAAAACCAAAAGAGAGATAAGTGCACTATCGAGGAGCCCACTCACTAATAAAAAAAAGATACATGATGTACAATATTCTCAATATAACACCTCTCCTCCCTGAAGATAGTACGGTTATGTTGTGGCCATATCGCCCAAATGATGGTCATGAACGTTGTGTATGCCTGTAGCCACCCAGAGGTATCCTGAGTCCCAAGTGCACGGAGCGAGCTCCAAAAAACATCTACCCCAGATGTGTCCACCACTCTAGTGCATGGAGCAGTCTTTTGTTATTTGTTAATAAAAATAAATAAATGTAGAGGATCTGAGCTTCAATTCATTTCAAACAATCAGTCTCCAGAATTGTATGGACTAAAACTTAGGAAATATTGAATTTTGCCATTGTGAGTAGATAGCAATTGGAGATGTCAACTTCTACTGGAGCATCTAAATATTGAACCTTATTTCTTGTTCTTTCCGTGTAAAGAGTTCTACCTCAAACGCAGAGAATCCACTACAACATGTGAATTTCTCAACTAAACTTAATTGAGTCTAAGATAAATAGAGCTCAATAATTTGCTCTAATTTCTATTCTGTATGCATGAGCTTGTTCACCAGACAGCAGGAGGAACAGACTTGCTTGAAGTTTTCTTCTTTAATACACATATCATTGAAGCAACACTTTTTGGGAATCACTGGTATCATCTTGAGTCCCAAGAAACAGTTTCATGAAGAAGGTTTCAGAGCATGACGGCTCCCTGATCATTTAATGAAACGATTATCATTTTTTGGCAAATATTCCTTATTTGTAAAAAAGAAATTAGACAACACTATATGGATTTGACCTAATATAAAAGGCATGTGCATATTCTATAATTTTAACAAAAATGTTGGTTGGCATACCTCTGGAGAAAAATACATGTTGATTCATCAGATAAGAATACTTGTCTATGCTCATACACTAGCAAAATGTTTTCTCCCTTCTTGTGGCATTTGCATAAATTTTCTGACGTTTTTATGAGGTGTTTTGTAGTACTTTCTTGAATGATGCCTTTTTCCTTTAATAATTTGACAAATGCTGCAATATACCATTTACTACTATAATTGTGATTTAGAGCTCATTGATCCTATTGGGCAGTTTTTCAACAAGGTGCTTTATGCAAGAGAAGGTGCAAAGAGCATTATGGACAGGACATTTGCGGATTTACCTTGGCAGATCAGATTAGAGGTTGATGGAGTGGAGGTCGAAGTTCCTGAGGTATGCACCATGTCATCTGCAAATGAGTTATGTATAATTTATGTTGAACAATCATGACATTGTTGACACGATTTTTTACTTTGCTTCTTTTTTTTTTCTTAGTTTCTGGTATATTAATGTTCTTTACATGAAAATATGTATTTCAAGAAAACACGAAGTTTGTCCACCGTTTTTTGCATGCAAGTTTTGACATATTTAGCTTTTCTTATCCATTTAAATTTGTATTCAACGCTTTGTATCAAGTCACATAGTAGATCTCAACGGTACGATCACTTCTGCAGGATGCAGAAGGTGTACTTGTTGCTAACATTGGAAGTTACATGGGAGGTGTTGATCTCTGGCAAAATGACGAAGACAGCAATGACAACTTTGTTCCTCAATCAATGCATGATAAGATGTTAGAAGTTGTTAGCATCAGTGGAATGTGGCATCTAGGGAAGCTTCAGGTGAACACTTCATCCTATTTCAGAAGTCTATGACACGATTTTATGAATTCAAAATGGGTATAGAGTTGTTATTGAACTCTAATTATTAATATCATTCAGTTTGGTCCTGTATTTGGCAATTAGTTTGTCCGACTGTTGGAGTCTTTTTTATATGACTATACACAGGTTGGACTTTCCCGTGCACGCAGGCTAGCCCAAGGCCAAGTGATTAAAATCCAGTTCTTTGTTCCATTCCCTGTCCAAGTGGATGGTGAGCCATGGTTTCAGCAGCAATGCACATTGCTTATATCTCATCATGGCCAGGTTCGATTTGGATGTCCAATCTTCACCGGCATTCCAGTATGCCTCTTATATTTATTTTCATTCTTGATTGTTGTCTTCCTGATTCTTTAGGCTTTCATGTTGAAGAGAGCGGCAGAAGAGCCTCTTGGTCATGCTGCTGCTATCATAGCAGATGTCCTTGAAAATGCTGAGACAAGCCGTGTCATCACAGCCTCGCAGAAGCGGGCCCTTCTTCAGGAAATGGCACTTAGGCTATCTTAGGACGATACTTCTGGTACTTGACTCTAACATTCATTTATCTATCTGACTCGGCCCCTCTACCTGCTTGAAATTTCTTTTAGTTAAAATGTCAAAGTTTGTAGTGCTTTATGTAATCATACAGTGTTAAACATGAGAAATTTGTTGCTGTGCTTTCTATTTGTTGCCTTGAAAGTTGAAGGTATTTGCATTATACTATGGAGCGCTTGGAGGCATATCATCATAGTAAGAGACCTGCATGAGATCCTTTCATGGTGTAGTAATTTTCTTGTTTTTTTTTAACAAAAAACCTAATGATATTATTATTTTTTTAACTTTGCCTGAGCATTTGCGTGGACATTTCATTTTTGAATAATTCAGTGAATAAAACATTCCAAAGATAATGGCAATGAACTCTGGGAATAAAGATTACATTCATAACAGTTGATTCAGAGAGGATTTCTGGATGTTAAAATTGGTTATACGCATAATGCACAAAAGGAGGTGCTGCATAGTTTACTAGGAGCACATTCAGCAATTAAAGGAATGACTAAATTCTATTAGAGTTTACTTTTGTCTTGCTCAGACTTGATCAACCTTTTCTCCGTTTTGTAGTATTCTAGGTTGTGCCAGGCCTCCAGTAGTAACAACTTGATAGGCATATCTTTTTAAGGTTAAAGTTCTATAAGGGGTGAAGGTTTGAAGGTCAAAAAATATGAATGATGGCTTGAAATAGCGTAATTTTTTTTTAATAATTCCATATGGTATCAATATTCATTGTAAATGTAATCCATATAAATCTGGTGGGTTGTTTCAAATGTTGCAACTATTCTTTTACCTTTTGTCTTCTTAATTGATGTTCTTTGCCAAACTGGAAGTTCAGAGATGTATAATGTAGACGGATTGAGCAACTTGCATGCATAGTACAAGTTCCGCTGATACATTTTTTACTCAGGAGGATCACCATAGTTTATTATACTATTGCTCAATAATTATCTTCCTATGGTTGTTTAGTATCTTCAGCCAAAAAAAAAAAATGCCACCATTTTCTCCCTCATGGTCATTGCCAAGAAGCTTACAACATTATTTCACTTTTGTCGTTTCAGCTTATTTTTTTTCTCTCCATGTACAAATACATGAAGAATCTAGGGTTGGAGTACAGAGATGAACCATGTAGTCATTTTTCAGGTTCGGAAGAAGATGCTGTGCAATTTCCCTTAGTGTGTAGTGCTTGTAAAAATAACTGTTGCATTCCTTCCTCTGGGGACTCAGCCTCTGCCCGACTGCCCGAGTGAGATGATAACAAATCAGGCGCTGGAATTTCCATATTCGTGGAAATACTCTGCTGATGGATTCTGGTATTGCAGGGTGTACGGACGATGGAGGGAAATCGCAGAAGGTTGCTGCAGGTTGCTTTGTGCTGCAAAGTTGATCATTGAGCACTTGAGAGTAGTTCTCACATCTTGCTGATGGCATCTTGGTTGCTTGTTGTGTCTATTTGCCATTATGAATTATGAAGAAAAGTTACTTTTTCCTGCCGAGATTGACAAGCCTAATGCGCACGATTAGCGGAGAGCATGAACTCCAAGATGGCTTCGTGTTTCCAGAATGTATATGAAAATTGTGATTGAATATAAAATACGTGTGCAACCTCTGTACAAATTAATGACAATATCAAGCGTTGTTAGTTGTAAGTAATGCTCATCAGATTTTGCCATGCTGCTGAACTCTGGACATTTGCTAACTTGATGCTCACAAAGAGAAAATGTACATGCATTGTCATATGAATTGTTCTCATGTGTTACACTGGTCTTATCTGGAAAACTGCTCAGAATAGTGAACTTACAACTATTATTATTATTATTATTATTATTATTATTATTATTATTATTATTATTATTATTATCGTCGTNTGTTCTCATGTGTTACACTGGTCTTATCTGGAAAACTGCTCAGAATAGTGAACTTACAACTATTATTATTATTATTATTATTATTATTATTATTATTATTATTATTATTATTATTATCGTCGTCGTGGTGTTTGTGTTGTTGTTGTTAAATGTTAATAATATATTATTCTATTTGACTTAGAGATTGAAGAGTTTATTTAGCAGTTTTGTTAAGTAAATTTTTTAACTATGATTTAAATCGTCATATTCGGTTACGATGATGCGAGATTAAATTTTTAAGAAAATTTAATAGCAGGTCGTAGTGACCTATTGTTGTTTTATCCAATATTTACTTTTGACATCTTCCACACCAACGAGGGACTTGTGGTGTGTGCTCTCTTTGAAATGGTCAATCGTTAACTATAGTTTACCGAGTCCTCAGCAAGACCGGCAAAATAGTGTCACGTTTCAGAGCACAGTAACCGAGGAAAAGAACATGTTCCATGTGTCATCGATCAGGATTTATAACTTATTTTACCATTTCAAAATTTTCATGCGGCATTTGGTTCTTTTGCTCTTAATTATATGGGTAAATTATGTGCGAGCACCATGTTTTTCCAAGCCATGCAAATTGACCCATCTCAACTGAAAATTTCATTGGAACATTAAGGAAAAAAAAACATGATGACAATTATATCGATCGCATCATGAAGAAATACCTTTGGTGGGCTTATCATTTAATTAGATGATGAGGAAAACGAACATGAAATATAGGTGATCATTAAGAAAACCAAGCTCATGTTAGCTTTTTCTTTATTTATTTTCCATAAATATTGACAATCTAACAAATTATACAAAACAATTATGTAGCATTTTGCTGATGCCTCATAAATATCAGGTACCCACATATATTGGGTCAAAAGAGAGATTGAGTTCATTGGAGAGGGGAATTCCTTCGGGACGGATGGTACTTCATAAGTTGTTAGTTTGCCGCTGGGGAGTTCACACAAAAAAAAAAACGGAAATTCTCAACAAAAAAAGGTTGCATATGAGTGATTGGTGAACCTTGATTTGCTATCATTGCTCTATTATAGATCACCATTTTTTAGTCACATTACTTTCAATATTTCTAAACTTTTATGTTAATTTCAGAAAAATTAATCTCAATTAAAAATATAAATATAAAGATATATTCTTTCTATCAGTTTATATTTTTAAAATTATTTTAAAGCACATCTAATTTAAAATAATTTAAGGGTAAAAAATTTTGAATTCAAACATCGACGTTGCTCGTATTAAAAAAATATTTTTTTTCTTTTAATTATTTATATGTTAAAATTTGAATTAGATCAAAATTGCCAATAGCTATCCGTGAGAAGAAGTGTTAAGAATAAATATTAAAATATTTTTTATCGATTTAATATTTTAAAATTATTGATAATATATCTAATTTAGAAATAACTAATTATAAATATGAGTAGTTCTCATCAGAAACACTTTTATGTTGGGCTTCATTCAAAGTTGAGAAGCTCTCGCAGTTCAGGATTCATTCTAAGAATTGTGTGTGTGTGTTTTTTTTTTTTGAAATTTTCTATTTTATTTCACTTTATATGTTAGAAGTTTTAGAATGTGATTATTGTTTAAAATCTGATATTGATTAGCAACTAATCTAATATTGAAGAAGTGTTTAATGATAATATGAGAAGTCATATCATTTATATAACTTAGAAGTTATAGAAGGTGAAGAATATATTATTATTATAAAGAAACACGAATAAACAAAAAAAATGAAATGGGGTAGCACGGCCTCGACAAGACACTCGACCAGGAAGACGATGTTGGATGACCAATCTGAATGGAAGTGGAGCTAGATGCTCTCCATGACAAAGATGATCACCTTGAGGTAATATGACAATGTTAAAGAGACAAAGAGGTTGTGACTTCTTTCATACTCCATCAGCTTCTCATTTTAGAAAATCTATAATCATTATAAAAGCAGATTGGCAGAAAGGAGGATTTTTTTGGCAAAATAGGCTTTTTTTAGTCGTCAAATCACATATCTTACGATCTAATGGAAAGCATATATCATTTCACTATGTTTAGTTTTCCTTTTACATTATTGAAAAGAAGAGTGGTGCACGAATAACTATAGGATAAAATGTACATATAAACTAATTATTTATTAATATTATTGTAATATCTCCCATGTGTGGTGGAACCCACGACACCGGACATCCAAACCCATTAATGGTCTAATAACCAATAACCTAGTTTGATGCCCACTAACCCAAACCCACTAAGCTTTGAATATGCACAAAACCAGAAATTAAGAGTTTTTGTGACGGCCAACCCCGACATAGTCGATCGTTAACCGTCACGAGGGGTACAATGGACATAACATTATATAGAATTCAATTATTTGAACGTTGCGAAAACATGATTAGGAAAACAAACTAACTTTTAAAATTGTCAAAAATTTCGACAACATCTCGACGTAAAATGGATAAATGACAAAAATGATCATGTATACAATATTTTATATAAACTGAATATAAACATAAAAATAATAATTATCCATAAAAATATAAATATATGTGATCACATGAGCACGATGACTCAATAATAGTATACGAATATGAGGAACACTGATTCTCGAAAATTCACAAGTGGAATATAATCAAAATCTCAAATCCGAATGACCCAAACAGATGAATAACAAGAGACGAATGAAAGGTTAGGAACTATACAAATTTTTTACTCATAAGTAAATGCTATAAGCAAAGATAACTGGACTACTCTAGTCCGTCGACCTCACACATGTCAACCCCAACCCATGCACATCAATAGCATATCTAACAGTCGTCACCTGCAAAATTGGAAGAGAGGGGTGAACATAAAGATGACTCAGTGAGTGGAGGGAACACAATATCGAAAACCAAAAAAACCGAAGCCCACAATGTAATCCGATAAAACGGTGATAAAATAATACAATGAATGCTATGTAAAATATTTGTCCTTCTTAGCTACAAAAGAAAGTAAGCTAAAGGAGGAAGGAACCCTCACTAAGGTCGTACAACCAATACGAAAACCTAAGTGAGTTATTGTGTGGACTGAGGCTTGCCAATCATAGGCGGTCTTAATAGTTTATCTTCATCGACGTCATCCACCTGGGGAAGTTGTAGTATGCCAAGAATTTAATGGTTGCCGCTATGAACAAGATCGACTTAATAGTTGTCACACCTACTCGGAGTTGATCATTCTCTGATGCTATGCAAAAATCACGCCACAAGGCGATTTCATGACATGCCATATATGTATGAATGCACATGCAATTCATAAAAGGAGCATATCGTAAAGGATACCTAATATAGAGAGAATCATCAAATCCCGTAAAACTCGAAATACTGAGAAAACATCATAGAAACCATTGATAAATCCATAAAGGAACAAGTGCCACATTTTCATGAATCTAAGCATGATATAATTAATTTAAAGCATGACACACACTCATTCATTTCATAGATGCAGAACATACACATGGATGCAATAATCCATCCCGAAAAGACGTCTTACCTCGGCGTAAGACTATAAACTACAACTAGAGCATACTTAATATTATTGTGATAATTTCACTCACCTTGATATGGTGTTGCCTCCTAAAACCCAATGCGTCCGAGTCCAAATCAATCACGATAAGAACTTAACCATAAGTTTCATAAATACTTTATTAAACTCATTTCTGATACTCTACGACTTGAAATAATACTCTTGTCAAATTTTATTCTAACTAAATGATATTTTCCTCTTTACTTGTTATTTTCCTTTAATAATTCAAATTGATCATGATTAACTATTTATTATGACTAATGATGATTATGTGACTAAGTATCCTATTCTACTTATTTTTCTCAATTTAACATTAACCTATACTAATCCTACCAACTTGTCATCATATTCATTTTAGAATATAATTCTTATCATGCTTATCGTATCGACTAAATTAATACGTTATAAAATCCCTAACTACGTATCACATTTAAATCTACTACACCTTTCTAAACACCGACTTCAATATTAGCGACTTCTAACTATGACTTATCAGTTTTATATCAAAACATTCTAATTATAAGTCATCGCGTACAATGTGAAGTGACACTAAATGTCCACGGATTCCATGAGCTCTAACTCTCAAGAAGTACGACTATGCGCTACATATCAAATAATTTGAGAGTTACACATACATGTGTATTTATAAAAATCAGCACAAGTTCACATATGACTCATAAATCGACTCACCTCGTGTGAATCACAATGGAGTTGCAAACACCTCGGGTTCGAACACGAGAACCTCGAGTAACAAGTACAATCAGCCATATTTCTTATCAACCTCGTATCAGACTTAGAATATATTATTATTAAACCATGAAATTAAACTCACCGTGTGCAACACGAAAGCAAATCAGTCCCTAATCTATTTCGGCCACATCACATACTCGAAACTGAAAAGAAAACAGCACATATACACTTTGAAATCAACAGGCATATAAACCCTAGTTAATTGCTACAACAAATATGTATACACCTCTAATACCTAGGTTAGGTAGGGTCAGTTTGCAGCCCTAACTCGAACAAATCCTAGTCGCTCCTGAGAGACGTCAAGTGGCCGTAAAGATGAAAAATCAGCACATAAATGCCTTGGAATCAGCTAGTGTTTAAGCCTTAATCTAATATCGAAATAACTCAGCACATGCTTCGACTCACCTCGAGTAGCTCGGCGTCACATTATACTTCAGCGAGGTGTGAAACAAGTATGATAAATAGCCCTGTCAATGCACACCTAGATTTAGTTCTTGTTCTCTCCAATTTAATAACTATGAAGCTGAGATTCAGGTTCATCTCGTAAGATGCTCACCGAGAAAATAGGAAAGGTAGTGTTCAGGTTGTCTTCTCCGTTGTCGGTGACACACTCACAACACCAAATGATGAACGAAAAATGACTAAGGACACGAAGGATCAGATTTACAGCTCACTAATTTCGATTGCTCATCGCGGAGAGAAGAAAAGGGGAGAGTTCTTGAATGCAACCACCAATGACTCGCATATGGCATTTCCTGAGAATCTGAATGAATCAGCTCAGAACTCATAGAAATCCCATCACACGTTATTAAATCTGAAACATAAACTCACCGAAAGAATCCAACGAAGAATGGAGCTCGAACGTCGCCAATTTCTCTCCGGCTTGCAAATGTCGTTCCTTTGTTTCTGAGCTGCACACACTCAAATAGATAAATCAGACTTTACCTTACTGTTCGCATATCCGAGAGGTTCGCAAACGTACCTACGGATGGTGAGAGCGCCGCCGGACGCCGTGTTGTCATCTCCGGCGCCCCAAATCTGCGAGAATCTGCAACTGCCACCGGAAAAGAACGAAAACAACTCAAATCGACTCCTAAACAGCTCACAACATATAATTACTCACCCGAGGAAGAATCGTCCTCGCTTGCGACTCGGATATGGCCGATTTTCGCATTCGTCCGTCGATGATGCCTCCGCTCCTGAGCTGCACACAACGCGCAGGAATGAAATCAGGTCCGGTCACCATGTTCGCGCCGAAGAGAGGAGTATAGACGTACCTTCCGATTGCGCAACCGTCGCCGGAATCTCCATCGATGGGGCTGCCCTGGTCGCTGGTGTCGCGCGCGGAAGAGACGAACAGGAGGGGGGTGGCGACACTGTAGCAGTCGTAGGGGAGAGAAGGAGAAGAGGGTATGTATATATAACCCCCTAAGACATGTGTTGCAGATCCATCGGTCAGATCAGAATTTATTTTTGTTTTATTTTTATTCATTTTCTTGCCCTGCGAAATGATGAGATTAACCTTGTTAATTCATTTTTTTTCAAATATGCCACTGTGGGCCTCACTGATAAGTTGGGCCTGCTACAGTTTTCCCAACTAGTTGTGTTGTTCCTCCTTGTGGAATCCGCCCACAGCTTAAAGGATCCCTAGCTCCATTGTTGAAGCTGAAGTAGTGCAAGAGATGAAGAGGAGATGATGCTAGATCATGAGGATAGTAGATCATGTTGGGAGAGAGGAATAGAAGAAGTGGAAGAAGAGAACATTATAGATATGAAAAAAATATGTAAGGGGATAACTTAATCCTTCATATCTATGATTATGAATGGATTAAGATAATCGTTATTGCTATATTTAGAAGATTATGAGTTCATAGGAATTGTTATAGTTTATTTCAAGATAACAATATATTGAAGTTTCTATTCAGAATTCATAACTTTTATTTCGGGGTCAGTTTATCTAGGAAATTATTGTCCAAAAATAGTGTGTCAAAACGTAGATATTGAAGTCTAGTTTGCATAGCAATTGGTTTCAACTCATTCTGAGATATATTCAGAAAGATATGACCTAAATATTGAGACCCTGTCAAGCTATTCCGAACTATATAATGACTATTTTGTAAAATGCATCGTAAATTGGAAAAGTATGATTACATGTTGATATTTAGGACGCAGATATTATTTGGAATTGTATAAATAAAGTTATGAATTTTGGATTGATGAGCTATCAAGTTGTGATACATGCTGGAACTTTATATTGTCATATAATATGTGCCTAAATGCTAGGGCAATTGGTGCAATTATTGTTAAGAAGGCGAGTGGACAACAAGCATATGTTATTCTAAATGATATGTGATGCATACTCCAAAGGACAATTCAAGCCTATGAATGACATTAGGTTTACTTGTTTCAAGAATGATTGATATGATATATTGAAATTAGAAACATCTATATGTTAGACTTGTTCATATGAATATTGTATTGAAAACTCTATTGTATTGAGCATGATATTGTATTGAATTCTAATTGATTGATGTATTAACCGATATTGATAACCTAGAGAAAACCCTAGGATTCGCACTTTATTTTCTGAATCTGATGCAAGCAGGTCGACCGACTTCAAGGGAGGGTTCGACCGACTATCAGGTTTTAGGCGCTTAAATATCCGACCGACTATATATCGGTCGAATCTAAACGACTCTAGAATAGAGAGTCTGTCGAACTAGGTTCGGCCGACCCTCAAGTCAAACGACGCCCATATGGGAGTCGGTCGACCGACCTGGGGAAGGGGTCGATCGACCCTGAACTAGAATCGTTTTATCGAATCGAATTTAAAGTATTGAGTCTATTGATTGATAACCTAGCTCACGTATTGCATGCTCAGCCGTAATAGGTTAACTTGTTCATGTATTGATGCATTGATTGATTGAATCATCATATTGGAGTGATTGACGTCTGTCGTATTGGGAGAGTTGATTCCCTTCATATTGTATTGACCCAGACATGAGATATTGGTGGATTGATTCGCTCAGAGTCCACGGAAGCTACACGTCCCATGGTTTAGCTAACCATTGCCGACACTGGTGTAGGACACAGTGATATGCTCATTGTGTATATTTCAAAGTTAATTATATTTCACCTAGTGTTTGAATTGATATAAATAAATTTAAAATATATTTTATTAAAAAAAATATAAAATATATCTTTAATTATAAATGAGGATTTATTTATTTCATTTATAATTATATATTTAGTAATTATTAAATATTGTAATATATTTATTATTTAATTGATTAATTAGTTAATGATGTTGTGTATGATCATATTAACAAATAATATCAAATGAGAAGAATAAGATAGGTGATTTTATAATTTTTAGGCGGTTTAAGTGAAAATTTTATGTTAAGTGGAATACATTATTAGATTTTTGGTCCTTTTTCTTAACTAGACTTATAGGACCAATTCTCGATTTCAATTTGAAAAAAGAAACACGTCACGTGACTCATATTTAATTTGTAAGCTTTTAGGCACAAAATTATAAATAACCCATCCGTTATCACTTTTAATTAAATGTCCTTTCATTAGTTTTTAATTAACTTCTCCTTAATTACATCATTAATTACTCCTTTAATAAAATTTTACGTTAAATTTTTTCAATGCATTTATACGGTTGATGATTAAGGGCCCCATAATGGATGTTGTATTAAGAACAATATATGATTAATTAATAATCAAACTCATTACTACGCAGAAGGAAAGAAGAAGAAAAAAGAACAGCAGAAAAAGGTGATTTTTTTTTTTTTTGATACCTCTCCTCATCCATTGCAGTGTGATTGACGTTTCCATCAAACATATTTCTCATCAGGTTCATTGCGTCTTCTTTGCTTTCTGATTTGCTAACCTCCGTTTGGATCTACTTTTGAAGTGGATGGTGAAATTTCTTCAAAGGTGTATTTTTTTTTTCCTGCAGTGCAGTTAAAATCCAACCTTGGATTGAACTTACCTGTGTTATATGTGTGCATCATCGTTCCACAAGTCGTCATCTCTTGCCAGTTTTCCCCCTGTTGTAAAAGCCTCTGCAAAGAAAGATGCATTTTTTATCTGACAGCAGTAATAAAAATCCAATCTTTAGTGGATTGAGCTGTGCGATGTCAAAAATTAAAAAATTTCTATGCATCTTCCCCAATATTTTTCATCTGATCTGGTTTTGTTTCTGAGTTTTAACTGAGATAGTAAATCCGACGAAAAATGCATGCGCATTTACCTGTTTTTTTGGTATTCTTCTATCATATAATTAGGTCAGAATGGAATTTAAATAAAAAAACCTCCTTTTAAAGATGCAATTATTTCCTTTAGACTTTTTGTTTATTGGCCTTATGCTAAGAGGAACGGGGTGTTGTAGGAATCTGTGGTTAAGGCACCACATGCCCTTTTGCCAATTCGTAGCAAGTAGAGAGATATAATTAAGTTGTTTGGTAGAGTGGACCACCTCTACCTTTGTGTTGCTCCTTCCTGTGTGTTTCGGAGTTGATGGCATGACGAATGGGTCATGTTTTAGATCTCACATGGGAAGTGTATGAAGGTCTTCCACTATATAAGAAGGTGCAGGTCACCCCCTCTCTTTTCTCTCAGAGATCTTAAGGACTCCCATCTGCCTCAATTTGGTTGAACTCTCTTCTTCATTGTAGGTGACTGTCTAAGAGTCTTTTCAGAAAGGTAATGTTCATCTCCATCTTAATTGTTCCTATTCCTCTTCCTCTCTTTCTTCTTGTTAATTCTGCAGTGTAGTCGTGATCTGAAGTTCAGGGCCCGAGAAATTGTGGCCTAGATGTTATATTTTGATTGCTGTGTTCCTTGATAAGTGATCTGTGATCTGTATTTTCTTTCGGCTTCTCCAATTCTCAGTGCTCAGGATCTCATTTAGTTAAGACGCTCTTAGTTAACTGTCTGTTGAATTGGTTTCATTTTCTTGTTTTCTGTAAGTTAAGTAGATCTGTTGTTTCTTTTGGTTTCTTGAATTGTCACTGCCCAGATCTGGTGTTGGTTTTGTTCTTGTTGCGGATCCAGTTGGAATCACTTGATCTTGTGGTTTAAGAACTTCGATGGAAGTGTATACAGAATACTATTAACAGATTTCGTAGGTTCAGATATGCATGGTTGATTTCCAGTCGAGTGACTGATCATTGGTAATGAAAATGGATGTTACTTGTGCTATCCAGATTCATTCAGGCTGTATTGTGAGTACTCTTTGCATGTATGTATACTTTAGAATTTGGGCTACCACAGTTGCATAGCCCTTTAGTCTCATTTCTGGACTTTCCATATCTCCAATATTTAGATCTGTGGATATCATTGGTCATTATTATATCTCGCATAGTATGAACTTTGAAACTTGAAAGATCATGAGGCGTAAACTAGATCTGCATCTCAATTGATTGCTAATCATAATCAATTCATGAGAGTGAAATTATTGTTCTACATTTTTGTGATTAGGTTAGATCTGAGAGTTCTTTTTCTTCTGATTGTTAATTTCTGGGTTGCTTGTGTAAATAAACAGAAAACTCGAAGATGGTGAAGATTTGCTGCATTGGTGCTGGCTATGTTGGTGGCCCCACCATGGCTGTAATTGCTTTGAAATGCCCTGCCATCGAGGTTGTGGTTGTTGACATTTCTGTTGCTCGAATCGCTGCATGGAACAGTGATCAACTCCCAATATATGAACCTGGCCTCGATGATGTTGTTAAGGAATGCCGAGGAAGGAACCTCTTCTTCAGCACTGAGGTAGAAAAGCACATCTGTGATGCTGATATCATCTTTGTCTCAGTGAACACACCGACCAAAACTCGCGGCCTGGGAGCAGGTAAGGCTGCTGATCTCACCTATTGGGAGAGTGCAGCTCGCATGATCGCAGACGTATCAAAATCTGACAAGATTGTGGTCGAGAAGTCAACTGTTCCTGTCAAGACTGCTGAGGCTATTGAGAAGATATTGACCCACAATAGCAAGGGCATCAATTATCAGATTCTCTCCAACCCAGAATTCCTGGCAGAAGGCACAGCAATTCAGGATCTGTTCAACCCTGATCGAGTACTCATTGGCGGGCGGGAGACCCCAGAAGGCCGGAAGGCAGTTCAAGCATTGAAGGAAGTCTATGCCAATTGGGTTCCTGAGGATCGGATTTTAACAACCAATCTGTGGTCTGCAGAGCTGTCCAAGCTTGCTGCCAATGCATTCTTGGCGCAGAGGATTTCATCAGTGAATGCCATATCTGCACTCTGTGAGGCCACTGGTGCTAATGTGGCTGAGGTGGCCTACGCTGTTGGAAAGGACACGAGGATTGGGCCCAAATTTCTGAATGCCAGTGTTGGATTCGGTGGCTCCTGCTTCCAGAAGGATATCTTGAACTTGGTCTACATATGTGAATGCAATGGTCTTCCAGAGGTGGCCAACTACTGGAAGCAGGTCATCAAGATCAATGACTACCAGAAGAGCAGGTTTGTGAACAGGATTGTCTCATCCATGTTTAACACTGTTGCTGGAAAGAAGATTGCTGTCCTTGGATTTGCGTTCAAGAAGGACACCGGTGACACAAGGGAGACTCCAGCCATTGATGTGTGCAAGGGCCTTTTGGGTGACAAGGCCAAGATCAGCATCTACGATCCTCAGGTGACTGAAGATCAGATACAACGTGACCTTGCCATGAACAAGTTCGATTGGGACCATCCTATCCATCTCCAGCCAATGAGTCCCACAGCCGTGAAGCAGGTGCAAGTTACTTGGGACCCGTATGAGGCCATCAAGGGCGCGCATGGGGTCTGCATCCTCACCGAGTGGGAGGAGTTCAAGAAATTAGACTATGCCAAGATCTATGAGAGTATGCAAAAGCCAGCTTTCATCTTCGATGGGCGCAATGTGGTTGACCCAGAGAAGCTAAGGGAAATTGGATTCATTGTTTACTCCATTGGAAAGCCCTTGGATCCATGGCTAAAAGACATGCCTGCTGTGGCCTAATTGGGTGCATTTGTGATAGGAGATGAGGAGAAATACGTTGGCTTCTTAATGAGGATTATACTGTTTTCATTTGGCAGATGAAATATGTTAGCAGGTTTAAAGACTGAATATTCTTTATAATTGATGTCTCATTTCCTTAGTTATGCTATTTCCATTTATAATGTATCATTTTGTCATTTTAATATAGTTGAAACTCTGAAAGGTAGCATGGATTACCATTGTTTACTCTGCCTCCTGTTTCGTCTCACTTTGGATATGGTGTCTTGGAGAACACATATTTTTATCTACTTGATTCACTCCTAAGTACTACCAGAGGGGGAAAACATGGAGATGTCTATGTTCTTAGTTTGTGTTTTCATTAATCTTTTGATGCAATTCTTTTTTGTGTGTTACCCGTTTTTGACTTGTCTAATAGTGCCATAATTGAGGGGGGGGAGAGAGAGAGAGAGAGAGAGAGACCTTAGAAAATGGGAATGAAACATGCAGGTTAGGCATGAACTGTTATTATTTAACTTAAACATTGAGCATGACCATTTCCAAGGTATATTTACAGAGTTATTTCTATTTTGTGAGAATAATGTTAGAAGGTAAGATCAAGACTGTCGGTTCTCAGTTGTCTGACTAAGTCTTGAGGATGCTTTTTGATGTTGGAATCATTCTACTTTGACAGAGATTAAGCAACAACTCCTGGTTTAATTTACAGCTATTTCTTGACAGCTACCATGCTGTTGGTGGAACCTCATGTGTGTAAGTACTGACCTGTTCTTCAGTAAATCCTGGCCGCATGACAGGCATGTTTTGCGCCCGAGTGAGCATGTGGCATGACACAATCTTGGACAAAGTCAGAAGCATAACTGAAATAGGAACATTTCAGAATCCAGCCATTTTATTCCTTTTGAATTTTCGCCCAATATTTTTTTTTTTTGAGAGGAGAGATATTTCCTGGTTTCCATTTTCCTTGGAAGGTTTAACGTTTGAAGTCCTCTGTGAGCAGAGTGGATGCAGGGACATGCTTCATCTGACTTTCCAGTTTTCACTTTATCAGAGTAAAGCTTGCAGACTACAGTAATCTATTTCATGCGCTTGTTGGAGGGATACTTGAAATAGTTGTCTCAAGATCTCATGTTAAGAAAAAGATAAAATATGAGAATTGAACTTTCCAGAAAGAAATTTGCAATTGGACTCAAGGTGCACTTGGAAAAAAGACAAATTATTCCTAGAATTTGTTCAATAGTTTAAAAAAGATCCATTGCTATATTATATATATATATATATATATATATATATATATAAAGAGAGAGAGAAATTTTGATTACAGTTTTTTCTGTGAAAGAAGATTGATCAGCTTATATTTTATTTTTCTTTGGGAATGTGCAAACTGGCTATGAAACATGAAGGGCATGAACGCACTGCAGGAAAACAAGCTGCACTGCTGCAAACAAACCATGTTCAAACTTTTTATACAGACAGCAGACTCTGTTCATGGAATGAGAGTGCATGCAGTCGTTGACCTTCCAGTTTGATTCTTCATTTTATCCTCCATACCATCTGCTTCAAAAAAATATACATATTGCACAAGTCTTAAGTTTGTAACAAATAATACTCTTAACGGAGTACAAATAGTTATTATTACAATTTACAACTATTACTGAATTCCTGCAGAAACAAAAAATGAGACCATGCATCTTTTTTACTTGTGTTCATCTTGTCAAAGTCCATGCATTGGAGTGTTTGTTGTATCTCACGAACGATTTTCAATTGAACAACTTCTTCTTTACTTGAACTGTGATTATGCAATTGGGTTATGATCAAGTGACATCTCCTTAAGATAAATTCAAAAAAAAAAAAGTTATAAGATGAATCTAGTTGTGCTTACTAATTGGCATATATATATGGGGGCACTTTTAGTGTAGCGCACTTTTAATGTAGTGCGTGTAACGCACTAAAAAGTAACGTTATTATTTGTATAAAAAAATTTGAATACTATTCATTTGTACATAAGTGTCGTTACTTTATGTATAAATGCGCTACACATTTCTTTTTCCCTATCTATATACACATACCCAATTACGACAATTTAGATTATTTAGCTCTTTTAAAATTTTAAAGTTAAATTGAACATCTTTTATTATTATTATTATTATTATTATTGAAAAAAAAGTATTTTTTTGATTGAGTTGATTAAATTCGCTAGGTTGATAAACAATTTAATTCAAATTTTGATTGAATTTACGAAAAGGTCCAATTGCTCATTCGAATTTAGCATGACTCACGAACCATTTTGATCTTGAATATTAATCCGACTGAACAAGCGAGACTGAATTTTACAATATGGCTCTACAAAGGTCACTTATTACTTGATTACTGTAGTAAAACCAACAATTTAGTGAATTTATTGCATGCTTTTTTGGGTCAACAATTTGGTACATGTTTGTTGTCCACAGCTTGTCTTTAAATTTTTAAATATTTTTTTTAAGGGATGGTTTCTTTGTGGGTGTGCACCTTTTCTCACACCTTTCCTTATCTAAAAAAAATGTGAGAAGATGGGTAGTATTTTAATATGGTTCATGCAGGAATCTTCTATTCTAGTGCATGGCAAGGGAAATCCTTGTACTGTTATGTCTGCTAATCAGTTACTTCCAAAACAAAAGCATTATGCTTCTTTCTTGGAGCTATATGCAGGGCGGACGCATGTGCCTAATGGCGGGCAATTTTAACTCACATTCGTTTTATATCCTATTTATCAAATTCATGCTTCTCAAAATCAACATTGTCCGGATCTTTCTATATTTCTTATTTTGAAATCTCAATTGGATTTTAACTTAATTTATTATAATCCTAAAAAATGTTATATAACAATTATAATTATTTAACTAATACCTTTTTATGGCAGCAATAAGTAATTTAGATATCATTCCTTTTTAAATTGTATCTCATTCTATTTATTATTATTTATTATTCTTATTTTTATATTTTAACTTGTGGTTGTCCGAAATATGATATAAAGGTTGAATATGGAAAATTTGTTAATATTTTTATTTATAAGTTGAATCTTACTATTTTCAATCTAATCTTATGTTTTTAGATCTGAGATCCCTTATTATTTTCTCTTCTGGGAATGTCAGATCATGTTCCTAACTCACACTCACTTTCTATTTTTTTTAATATATATATATATATATATATGGATTTAATGGTTGTGTACCCTGCTTAAGCAGGGTACATAATGTACCCTGTATTTCTCACTGTAAGATCTGCAATCAACGGTGGAAAAAAAAAACGCCTGAACCAAGTGATAACTCGGCGGTTCACATAGAAAAACTAAAGTTGCGGTTCAGTTAATAATCCAAATCCGGGTGTTTCTCTCTCATCACGAAAAAATAGGGCACGACGGAACATTGCGTCTTCCTTCCTCGCTCAATGCTTCTACGGCGCCGCCCCTCCTCGTGCTGCCCCTCCTCGTCGCTGCTGTCCATCGCCTTTGCCGCCCCTCTAG
>LTAE01003281.1:0-38212 GCA_001647135.1 Pontederia paniculata
GGATCACGGCTGGTGTGGCCATCACGGTCGTGATCACAGTGATCACGGTTGGTCACACTACAACAAAACAGATCCCATGATAGTCATATCAAGAGTTTTTAAATTTGATTCTCACTAATGATACTTATGTAGTTTTTTATTTTCAATATTTTTTGTCATAAGCGAAACAAAAGACTATTCATACAACATTAAACGTGTTATAACCACAACAACGAAAATTATATAGTTAAATGATGCTAAAGGCTAATGACATCTATGGTACGAGCTAAGATGATAAAATATCGTGATTGCAATGAGATTCCACGGAGGCTACAAACATCTCTTAAGAGATGCTTATTTCATGCACTTCAGAAAGATTGAATATTCAAAGTTGCTCGAAGAGTTCTTTTACATGGTTCCCTCACTAGAGGACCAACAGGAAGTTCATATAATATTTAAGAGGTAGGACCTGTTTGGATATTCAATAATTTTAAAGTATTTAATCACTACATCGTAATATTTTTCATGGATGAATTATTTTATAAATAGATGTTTAGTACCAATTTTTATCAAATAAAAATATAATATAATAAATGAAAAAAGTCATAAAATAATTATCTACTCTTATCTTTATTTTTTCTTTCTTTCTTTCTTTCTTTCTTTTATAGTTGCAACATATTTAAAAATATGAGTTATCAACTTAAATTTTTTTTACATCGAAAAAAATTATTGTAAGATACTTTTAGAAAAGTGCCTTATTATATTTTTTAAAATGTCAAAAAATTTTACAAAATTTCTAAACATGCCCTTAGTTTATAATTCTTTATCTATTAGGGATGTATATTATTTTTATTTGTAGTGTGTTTATTAGAGGGAAGCGATCGAATGGAATCCCACGGTTATTTGAACCATTATTTTTGTTTTTTTGTTTCTTTGAATATGAATGTTATGTATAATACATTTCTATATTTTGATTTGATTCTTGGATAATTATTGGTTGGCCATTTGCGGTGTTGTTAACTTTAATTCTTTGATGTTACAAATATTGGTCATTTAGTTTCAAATTAAAACATAGCATATTATAATTAAAATAGCTCGTTAAGAATGGTTATTGTTTCTAGCTTTTTGTTTGTGCATTTAAGGTTAAATTATAAACTCGTAAAATTTACTTTTTAAACTCATCTTGATTTGTCACTCAACTCTTCCATTAGATTAATAGGTTCCATCGTAAATTTATTTTCTTTAATTATGAAAGGACTTGTTTACCATTTCTTATTTAACATAAGAAGAATATTAAAAAATAAGAAATAACAACATGAACAAGACATCTTATATTAATAAAATATTGTTTTTTTTTTATTTTTAGTTCTTTTTATTTTCATTGTATTGATGAAGTAAAGATAAAAAATGAAATTTCCATCATTATTAAAATATTAAGTTATTAAATTTTCAATGGAAATGGACAGAATGATTTTGCTGACAAATTAAGAAGGGTTAGAAAATTTAAAATTATATATGAAAAAGTTATAATTTTTATAAGGTTCTACTATGAGACTACTGATTATTTCTTTATATGATCGAAGATTGTTAGATCATATTTTAAAAACAAGTGTATGCTAAAATATACATATATCTAAAGTTTTGTTAAATATAATTTAATATGTTTTGACATTTGTTATTATTTTTGTCACTTTAAAAGTTCTATATGTTTAAAAATAAAATTTTATAATTAAAACGTAATATATTATGATTATAAATTATATTTCTAGAGATAAAAGATCAGTATATATTTAACGTATCTATAAAAAATATAAATATATCCAACAACTATTTAAGTATTTCTTTAATAATTTTAACGTATGCTACTTTTTTTTGTTTTTGTATGCTTTTAAAATATAAAGATTTTAAAAAACAATGTAATTATTGTTGGAGTTGGTGAATACTTCAGGGTCTTTTGTTTCTCACACCGGGTACGCCCACGTGAACTTAGGGGAACTGGAGTATTACCCAACGACATCTAACCCCTACGCGCGGAAAGGAGGGTTCGGGGGACACCGTCCCCCGATGGGGGATCCGCTCTTATTTCAGACTTGAGCGGTTGTAACGAAAAACAAGAATATAGTGAAATCTCTTTGCAGGACGTAGCCCTCTCAAAAGAGTAAACTTGAATAAATCTGTGTGTGTTCTTTATTTTTCTGCGTTTTCTCTCTGTGATCTTCTACTTGTTCTCGAATTTTTCCATCAATTATATTATCATCATAACTTATGTATATTGTTAAATGTGATAATTTTAGTATTTAGCCCTAGCCCGTTTATCACTTACTCCTCTCTTCTAATCAGCTGAAAACCTCTCTCTCTCTCTCTCTCTCTCTCTCTCTNGTGTGTTCTTTATTTTTCTGCGTTTTCTCTCTGTGATCTTCTACTTGTTCTCGAATTTTTCCATCAATTATATTATCATCATAACTTATGTATATTGTTAAATGTGATAATTTTAGTATTTAGCCCTAGCCCGTTTATCACTTACTCCTCTCTTCTAATCAGCTGAAAACCTCTCTCTCTCTCTCTCTCTCTCTCTCTCTCTCTCTCTCTCTCTCTCTCGCGCGCGCGCGCGCGCGCGCGTGTGAATGAATGGACGACGCGACAAACTTCTTGTCCTAGTGAGACGTTGACGCTGGGTAGTGACGTCTGTGGACCATAAGGAAATCTCTCCATACCTACCTCAGATTTCAGTAACTCCTCTCAGCCCCCTGCATTCACATGCATTAAATAACTCCAGTCTATCTATTCGGAGGAAGAACATTTTTTTAAATAAAAGAAAGACTTGGCAGTACAACAATTAAAATTTGCTAATCAATGTACTCTACTTTAGTTCGGCTGTTAATTATAATGCAGGTAGACCAATTTAAGTCTTTGAACAATTATTTTCCTAATTAAGGGTACTGAAGGTAAGAATTAAGTGTCCTCGATTTACTAAGTATTTTCTCACGAAATTTACGTTAATTGCACATATTATTGTTTTTTTATGAGAATGCAAATTTGTGTACCACTTGAGCTAATTACTTGTTAGTCATATTAATTTCCTTGTTACACATTCATCATTCACACAACTCTTAAGAATAAAAAGGGTTGCATTTAATTAAGCCACCCCTGACAGAGGTAAAGTTGTTTTCTATGGTTTTTGCCTCTGATTAGGAAACCACAGGAAAATAAAAGATAATAAAAAAAATAATAATAATAATAATAGATGAACTCCAGACATGGACATGGTTTTAGGAGTCAAAATTGCAAGCAAGGGGTTTTATGTATGGCTCAGCATAGTTTCTATGAAACATTATTATTGCGTATTCTCTTATTTAATGAGGTGGCCAAGTACAATATAAATATATAGACCTTGTTGTATATCTTGTACAGCTCCTCTTGTTTTCCTATTGAAAAGATTCCTTGAACTGGATCGCAGTTGGCAACTTAAAAGGAGGAGGAGAACCATCCCATCAACCCAAACCTACCCAAGACACAAATCCATTCCATGCGCCTCACTCTCGCTATCATGCTCACACAAATTATGCACAAATTAGAGCAAATAACAACATATATATCATAATTAACTGAAGTCGTGGTACTAAACTAATCATGAATCAGTGGACCATTTTTTTTAATTAATAATAATGTTTTATGAGGCAAAATTGTCATCTTCTAAAGTTCAGGGCTTTAGGCAAACTCAGATATCATAAACACCAACGGTAAAGTACTAAATAAAACATATTATAAAGTATCAACAAATCATTGACATAATTTCCACATTTGTCACAAATATATAAATGTTGTTGAAAATTATATGTTATATTATCTATTATTATCACTGAAATCTTGTATCATGTAGGACCAAGTGAAAGAAAAGAAAAACAAAACGTTAATAATATTTATACTGAGAACTATTATCTTTTCCCTTACTCTTAACAATTAAGCTCTAGTAAAGTATTACATGTTATCTTTTACATTTTTTGTAAATTTAATAAATGAGTTTAAGAGTATATCTATACCTATTTTTTCAGAGCTTGTACGAGTTTATGAGATTTTATTACAGTCGATTTAGTGTCTTCTATTACTTTACCTATTTTTGTAAGCTCATTTTACCTTCATAGCCTCAAACTCTTGTGAGAATTTAACAACATTGCTATAAAGAAGGTTAAAAATTTGACAGATCGAATCCACAAGGATATATGACGAAGGAATAATATTCTCTCTTTGGGGAATTAAGAAATGTTTCATGCACAAAAAAAATTGAGGAAATTAAATATATGATCCTTGCATAATAGATGTTAGGCATCATGGAAGAATAATTCATAAAACAAGGCGACTTGATTAATGATTATTCTCAAAACTACGTACTTTCAAAACTAATGTAGTATATAGGTGCATGTTGCATGGCCTAATGAACAGCACCCACACTACCCGCATCATGCGGCAACTATATGATATTAATTACCATGTTGCTCTTCTGTTATCGAATGAAAACAACGACGTTCATGATTGTTCATGACATCTGGAGTTAAATTCTTAAATTTCAGAGACCAAATAATATATATAAAAAGTTTAAATTGGACTTAACTATTATAGGATGGTTCAATGTAATCAAAAGTGTAATTCAATTTAATTAAGAGAGCAATAAGAGTGCAGTGCTCATTCTTCTTCATATTTTCCTACAAACTTATTGATGTGGAGTTACGAGCACAAGCTCACATTAATATATTTATATGAAATATGAGTATAGATGAGTTGCGCTATAATATATAATATGTTGCACACATATTTCACCCTTTAATTAATTATGTCGATAAAATAAAATTCTGATAGAAATGAAGCCCAATCAGGAGAGTTTTACAGCCCAAGTTTATGAATTGAAATAACATGTACATTAATTTTTAATTACCATAATCAATGTTAAAGCATCTTTTGGTAAGTAACAATTAGAAAGAAGTTTTAATATAGCTGACTAATCAGGTGGAAACAATTTGTTGGTGTACTTTGTACTATTTTGAGAGACATCACATTCAAGGAAAGTCAAAATAATATGAATAATAGATTATACTAATATAATTTCTTTAACTAATCCATTGGGAAATTAATCAATTAAGTCATAAAGTTTATGGCGTGAAGGGACGATCCATACAATTACATGTATTGGTCACTTCCGGGCTTTAAATTGGTGGGAGGTCTTGTCATTGATTTGCGTCCAAGTCTTCATATCTAACTCCACATGCAAGGGAACGTCATTGATTAAACATTTATGTAAACAACTTTCAATCTCTCCACTGACATTAAACATTTGTATTGACTTCGGGACGTGAATTGTGAAAGTTTTTATTTTTAATGTTGTTATGCCTATTAATTTATATTAATTGGCAATTGATGAGATTGATAGCATGATATATACATGCAATTGTGTTAAAAGAAGTTTGGAAAATTATATTTTGATGATCTCAATTAATTACTTTGATGGCTAACCAAATACCATTAACCATTAGAACTACAAATAGCGGATCAATGTGTTGATGACCATAATGTTTGGGAAATTAATTTGGGTTGTTCCTTGTTCTACTATTTGGGCATAACTAGTAAGGAGTATATATGCTAAAATATAAATTGTTAAATATAAATGATGCTTTGCATATTTATATCTTCAACTTTTTTGCAAAGAAAAAATATTAGACATTCAAACGAGAAAAAAATGAAGTCTTGAGCATTAAGGACATAGTTATATAACATAATACGCGAGATATCAAATAACCATTAATGAATGATATTAACAAACAATTTTTATATATTTTATCAGGGAGATTTTTCTATTTTTCAGTGAAAATACTGATGAATGATTTTGTTTATAATAGGGTCACTAAATAGAGAAAGACAAATACACCAACCAAGACAGCTTCCTTCTCAAATTAATCATACGTGTTCCATGATTTGTTTAGAGTAGTGATTAAACAATGAGATGGAAGAAATCAGAGATCCCAGTCCAGCACTAATGATTGACACTGAGGATAGAGTTGATTGATTTGATGCTAATTTAAACACCAGAAATTAGTTTTTATGTCCAGGTTCTTCAAATTGAAACCTGGAAATTAATTCTTGTGCAAAGACTGAAAACAAATAAACCCTTGTATATTATCCAAGTCAACTACATAATTTTCTCTTTGGGCCTCTTGCTTATATATTTGTTAATTTATGAACAAGAGGGTCTTCAATTATTGATGGCCGGCCTATAGTTTTTAAGCAACTTTATATACGTTCCAAAGCTTCTTAATGGTTTTATATTCAGCTGTCATATGGATATATACTCTCAAGGCAGGCTGAATAATTTCAATGGTTAACTTCAAAGAGGTTATTTACTGCTCAAGAACACAATGAAAAATTGAAAATGATATACCATCAAATTTGAAAATGGAATTATATGCCGCTGTACTGTAATCACATTTTAATTCGTGATGATCAATACGAATAAGAAAAATAATTTAAACACATAAAAGGCTGAATTATTATCCCGTTTCCAATTAAGCCCATTCAACTTGTTGAGTGTGATCATATAATCTCTTCTACAAGAACTTCCGGAAAAAAGAAATCTTTTGACTATTCTTTATATATATCTAGATCTATTTAAATATCATCAGAGATAACCAAACACAACCCGAAATGACCATGAAAATGTCCCTAATTCATGATCTAAAAATACCATCAAAATTTGATTGGATTAATATAGGTTATAACATAATTGGGCATGAGTCTGGGATCCACCATAACATAAGTTTTTGAAATAAACTGAATATGATTGATTCACTAACAAATAAATAAATAAATAGTTGAAGCCTGTTTTTGAAATAAATAGTCATAAATAACCTACAGAGTAAACAATAATAATAATAATAATAATAATAATAATAATAATAATAATAATAACAGTTTGACAAAAAGTTTAAAGAACAAAATATCAAATATTCTATTCCATCTCTCCAACATATATAACTTATCGCCAAGAACAACTAATTAGTGAGTTGAAATTAAGTAGGATATGAATTCATAGCTGCTGAGGAAGGCAGTGCCGGTCAAGGCCAAGTATCTAAATCAATCACATCCTCCTCCTCTTGGTGGTGTTTGGATTCGTCACCACCAATCACGTTGACCACAAAGACGTGCAGCAGCAGCAGCAGCAGCGTGCAGGATATATATGATCGAGGTTATTCGAATTAGCACCATGTCCAGCGCTTGTCCTCGATCATTGGCCTTTGGACTCATGTTATAAATTATAATATATTTTAACTAATAGTCCGAGCACCTTATATATGTAGGAAAATTCATATACAAATAGCACAAAGTTTCAGTCTTGTCCGAATTCGATCATCAACTTTGTTTATATATTTGTCCTACAGATCTTAAGATCAATAAGGCTCTTTCTGAACTTTAATTTTTTGGAACTTTGCCTTCCATTCATGCATCACACACACAGTCTATTAGCTACGTTATCTGCTGACATGGTAGTGCATGCATGCATGCATGCATGCTCCCTCCTTCCTCTTCCCTGCGGCGGAGGCTCTCGGCCGTGACGACCGTGCGCGTCGGCGAGAGCCTCGTGTTCGATCGCCTCCCGGAACGAGCACATAACTATTGCAGACGTTGGGAAGGCCAACGAATAGTGCTCAATATAGAGGAGTACGCGTACCTTGTTCTGCTCGATCTGTCTCCATCTTCTAATTTTGCCGATGACGTCTATGAAGACGTTGTACAGACGATATCGAAGTCTCTAACCCTCCGTGTTGAGCACCGATTTTTCTACTCAAACTGATCACAATTTCGAGTGAAGGAACTGACATCAATCTCTCACTCCCTCGACCAAGTTTAATTAATTCTCAAACTCTTAAAGAACCAAGGGCCAAAAGGTTTGTTTTTTTTTCTTCAAAAAAGAAGTGAGAAACTCAAACGTTACCTACTTCAAGATTAGTCCACAACTTGAACTTTGATGTGTGGCTTTGCAGTGTCATAGAGGGGAGGAGAAGTTGAAACATTGTGACTTTATAAAAAGTAGGAAAGAAGGTAAGAGTTGATGCTATTTCTGAAACAAAACGTCCATTATTTCTTGTTATTAACTTTACTACTTTTCGTAGAATCGAGGATATATGGAAGAAAATATATCAATATTCTTAGCTATTTAATTGAATAATTGCTAGCAACATGACATTATGATCATAATATATCTATTATATATATATATATATATATATATTATTGCGTGCACTGCTATCTATATATATAATATATGGAGTGTTGATGGACTCAATTGGAGGATGAAGGGGAAGTGAAGTGGGTCCGGAGCTACTTCCTACAGCATGAGGTTTGGAAGATGTCACTGTATCCAACACCTAGGGGCTGTCCCTTTCAATTCACTTATTACATTACCATGCCTTCTGATTCAACAAGTAGATCAGAGACGTAGGGTCTCCAAAAGTACAGGGACTACTTTATTTATAGCTCCTCCTGCTGGTGATAATGATGAGGAAGATGGTAAGAGTAAGACCTTGCAAAGCCTCCTCATAGAAGCCAAGAGGCTGCCACAGAGCTTCCTGATTGAAACTAAACAGGCTTGTTCATTTGACTTCTTTTAACACTTTCCAACCTCCACTTCTCTCTCTCTCTCTCTCTCTCTCTCTCTCTCTCCCCTATAATATATATTCTTCTCAAAGCCATACCAAACCAAACCAGAAGCCAAAAGGTCCAACGGTGAGGGAAGGAAGGAGGAGATCAAGGAGCCACCACAAGGAGCATAACACAGGGTGGGGAGAGAAAATGGGAAGGGCTCCATGCTGCGACAAGGCCAATGTCAAGAAGGGTCCCTGGTCTCCGGAGGAAGACAAGCAACTCAAGGAATACATAGAGAAGCATGGGACTGGCGGAAACTGGATTGCTCTCCCTCACAAAGCTGGTAAAACAAAGAAGCTTGTGATTCCTATATGTGTCTTTGCTGTGTTCTCTCTTTCTTGTTATCACTCTATATTTGCTTCTTCTTTGTCTCCTGAATATAATCAGGAGAGAGAAAAAGACTTGTATGTTTCCTTCGAATATTAAGGACTGGTTTTGTGCTAAACACATGCAGGTCTGAAGAGGTGCGGCAAGAGCTGCAGATTGAGATGGCTCAACTATCTGAGGCCTAACATAAAGCATGGAGACTTCTCTGATGACGAAGACAGGATCATCTGCAACCTCTACTCCAGCATTGGGAGCAGGTCACAGCTTAGCACCAAATTATTAACATGCAAACACTTACATATGTGTGCATCTCTTTAACGTGCTTTCTCCTTTAACTTTTCCCTGTTACCTTTTTGGGGTTGGACAACAACTTTGTTAGATTTGGTTTCCTTTTTTCTCCGCTTTCGCCTTCTACTTTACGAAACCCAAATATAACGTAAGGAGAGAGGAAGTGCATATTTTTGGCAAAAGCATACATGGAGAAGGAAAGGATCCTTCATATTTAGCAATTACTTGGGTCTTATGCATGTACATGTGCATGCTCTCCGCCATTATTATCGCACCATGCATGCAACTGCGCCCGGCCACTGACCGAAGCCACAAATCTCATGGGTGTGCATGCAGATGGTCCATCATAGCAGCGCAGCTCCCGGGCAGGACCGACAACGACATCAAGAACTACTGGAACACGAAGCTGAAGAAAAAGCTTCTGGGGATCCCACCATCACAAAGAAAGCCGCACCACCACCAGCAGCAGCAGCACAGCAAGCAACATCACCAGCAACAGCTGTATCCATCTCCTCTGCAGCATACCACCGCTGCTGTCGTCGGTGCTCCGCCGTTCCCATCGCCGCCGGGCCTTGAAGGCATCCCCCTTCCGCCATACCTCTTGAGCTCCCTGCTCAACTCCTCTCCGCCTCTCAATCCGAAAGGCCCGACGCATCAAGCTACAGGCAACTTCATCATGTTCGGAGGAGGCGAGCCGAGTTGCAGCTCCTCCGACGCCAGCAGCACCCATATCAGCTACGGTCGGGACATGGACCACGAGCTGTACAATGTGGCAGGGGAGCAGATGGCCGCGTTCGGCGCCTTCGAGAACTATCTCTACGGCGGCTTAGAAGAGACCCAGAAGCAGCTACTCGGAGGCAGCGGCGATCAGGCGCCATTGCTGTTCAACTATGAGGAGGCCAAGCCACATATCGGTGCCAACAGCAACAGCAACAACGGGTGCAGCAGCCTGTTTCTGGAGGATCAAGGCAGTGCAACGAAGGAGATCAACTTCAAGACTCCAACAGGGAGGGCGATGTACTATTGCTGACTGCATGATGATGAAACACCGAAAAAAAAACAGAAATCTTTGTTCATTCGTTTCATCTTTTCTTCTTTTTTGGAGTTGTGTGACTTTGACAGTACATGGGCTAAAGGAGATAGTGTTGGCTTTTCTTGTGTTCATCTCCATTCTGACATGATTGTTTTGCTCTGTCAGTAAAGTTCTTAATATATATGGTGTTATATATCTCCCATTTCCCATAATATATCGTATTATATGTCTGGATAAAAGCTCAGCATTCAAAACCAAATCTACTGTCCATGTCTGCCTTCATTGTCCAGTGACTAGAAGTGCCATTAGTTTCTGGTCTCCTGGAGAAAACATCATAACAGTCTCTCTCTCTCTCTCTCCTCTCTCTATCTCTCTCTCCGTATTCATGAATTTATATTCCAATGGATGTTTGTCCTGAGTGACGGAGAGCTTCGGAATCAGTGCATGGTTAGGGTTTTGGACAATGGCTGGATGGATCTCAGAGCTACTACAACAGTCTCGTTTATATTTTAGACAAATGTATGGTCACATGGTTGGATCGGGAACTCGGCTACAGCGCAAGAAACGTGTCCTGTTGTCATGATGCGAGTACTTTAATGTGGACCTTGGTTCGAACTCAGATTCGCCTCAGTGGCCTGCTGCAGCATATAATTATATTAAATGAGCTGTGCCATGCATGCAATATGCATGCATCCAAGCTTGCTAATTACTTTAATGCATCGAGTAACTATGAAGCCAGTGGCAAATTGAAATGTTAGGCAAGTTAAGGAGAGAAGGGGATCGATCGATGTCAGTGTTCGTACTGGAAGAAAAGAACAAATCCCCGTATGCAGAAGAAGTAGAACAGGGTTTGATGGGCACGTTGGAGGGGCAATGTACTAAATAGTCACAGTGCTGATCTAAAGTGCTCATGATCCCCACGGTCCTTGTCCAGTTGTTTGTCTCGAGTTCTTAATTAAAGAACATTTAAGTGGACAATAGAAATGTTTGCATTTCGTCCAGCTCATGTATATGTAGCTGGTCCCTTTTATGCCGTGATTATTATATATACAAGCTTATTAGTCCATTAACGAGGTCAAGTGTCATCATCTCATAAAATATATTTATCAAAATTTGTTCTTAATCCATAAAAATCAAACTTGAAAGTGAACAATGACATCACATTAATCCTCATTGATCTCTTTCAAATATGAAAACTCATGTTTGCGCATAGATATGTAAAAAAGTGTTGTCATTTTTCTATACTCCATGCATGATTTAATTAATTAAAGCTCGAATTTGTACATAATTAAAACATCGTAGGCT
Source organism: Pontederia paniculata (assembly GCA_001647135.1). Taxonomy (NCBI): domain Eukaryota; kingdom Viridiplantae; phylum Streptophyta; class Magnoliopsida; order Commelinales; family Pontederiaceae; genus Pontederia; species Pontederia paniculata. The sequence continues at coordinate 11,621 of LTAE01003281.1, forward strand.
CTCATATGTAAATGTCCAAGTAGGCACAAAGAGTCACTCATATATAACGAGTAGGTTTCTTGCAGCCAGAAGAAGTAACAGGATATAATTGCTTAAGCATGGATTAAGACATCAACTTAGTACGCCAACCATGCATGCATGTTTAATTAGATGAATAAATTCGTATGGAAATCCCACTTGAGGAATATGTGGGTACTATAATAGTTTTAAACCGTTAATTGGGTCAATGAAAGAATCCTTCTACTAAGTGCGTCCAAAATCCTTGATAATTAAAGAAATGGTGGTCCACTGATTTGATTCCTGTAGGGCTTCTTTGGTGGTTGTGTTATGTAAGCCGCCCCAATACAAAAATAGTTATGTGAGTGCAACCATTGACCTCTCCATATATAATTTCCTCTCTCTCTCTCTCTCTCTCTCTCTCTCTCTCTCTCTCTCGGTAGATAGTGTCGTTGTTTTGCCAGCTAATATACTACATTTGATTGGTCATCGTATATTGTTTTCTTCCATGAAGAAGCCTTCAAGTTTGATGCAAAGTCTACCAAGAATGTCTTTACGTAGTGGATAGCATGAGTCCAAGGTTTGTATTTATTGAAGCATGTATGCAATGTGGACGCTTACCATAACGTATATGTTTTTTTATCTGGTCATGATGTATGTTTTTAATGCAAGTCGTACATTTGCCCGTAAATTGATGAGCTGCGTTCGCGTAATTAGCCACTTCTCAAGCATCCTTTTAGTCATGACTGCGGCTTTATTTACCGCTTCCATATAAGTATATAACACAATAATAATAAAAAAAGTTTTCGCAAAAAAGTTCCGACCTGCCGGATTCGAACCAGCGACCTAAGGATGCCAGCGACAACTACAGTCCTCCGCTCTACCAACTGAGCTAAGGTCGGATTGTTGTTAACGCTTATTAAATTTTACATATACATTATAGAAAGTATAGTCACAACTTATTATAGGTTAAAAGAATTAAGATAACATTTTTATTATTGAAACGTAAGAAAATAAAAAAAAAACTTTTCAAAATACTATTTTCTTGAACAAATACAATCTTAAGTTCACAAGTTTTTTTTCAAAAAAAAAATAATATTAATATGCCAAAAATAAAGACTCGTGGTTAAGGGTTGAAATGATCCAGAAGGGGGCCGTAACTGCACCAGGATAACATTGTTTACAAATCTTGCTTAGGATTGGGAAGGAATGATAAGATCGAAGATCATTAAATCGGATTAAATAAGATCTTACTTATGAATAAAAAATATTTTTAAAATAAATATATATTAAAATATACATATATTTAATGATTTATTAAATATATTTTAATATTTTTTACATTTATTTATTAATTTTTATCACTTTGAAAATTTCATATGCTTAAAAATAGTTTTATAAGTATAATATAATATGGTACTATAATTTATATTTTATAATATATATAATTAGATATATGCCTATTAAAATATACGTATTATTTTTTACTATTCTTTAAATAATTTTGTCATTTATTTTATTCTTTTGTAAATACAATGTAATATATTATCACTATAACATTTATTTCTTTAAAAAAAAGTATGAAAAATAAAAGAACAAAAAAATTAAACTAATATAGTAGGATCGAAAAGATCTTAAAGATCCTACGATTTTAATCTTACGATCCTATAGATTCTACGAATTCGATCCTTTAATTCAGATCGAGATGACAACCATGGCTACTTGTATTATTCATCGATAATTATAAACTATCAAAGTATACAGTAAATCTCAAACCATTCCAATCACTTGTCATAATGGCGGAGTCAAAAGATTTAAGAGCATTTTGGACGCTCAACAATGGTGGAATTTTATTAAAGCCTCGGGATACTTTGCCCTTAGCTGAAGGTTTATACCCGGGTCTTTATATGTATAAATACAATCACCAAGAGAAGATGGGCTTCCATAGATTTCTTCTGCAATTTTCAGTGTCATCAGCCTTTTACTAATGATACTGCTAAATGTGCCTCTTGAAAAATGTAATGCGCAGCACTGTTGAAGCATAGATTCAGAATTAGTTGCTCACTCCAGCGACATCTCCGGCTCCGCTTTCTTTTAAATAATCTCAGCTTGGATAGTGAGTGATTATCTAAATAACGTAGTGACCATGTCAGATGTCGGAAACTTCAGAGAATGCTCCCTCTGGGAAATCCTTTACTAACTTCTCCATAGCTGAATCGATCCTTTTGATGTCCTGTACCAAATTTGATATAGTTTGTAGTAAAAAAAAAAGAAACATTGATATTTTGAACAAAAAGTTTAACATAAAGGAAAAACAATAAACACAACTGCTACGCGAAATTAGGTGCAAAAAACCAACCATATTGATCTAGTGGATAAATCAGGAATATGGAAACGAAAACATCTATTGTGTTTCCCCAATCAAATGATATTAAATTAAATACAGTGTTGATGTCAGTTTTATTATACCTTCCCGACAAAAGATACAACGAGCGAACCAGCTGTAGACTTCCGATGGCACCCTGATATTAAGTTGAAACACCTTCATTAATAACAATGTAAACTTTGCTGAAAATTCCTTACCTCTAAAGAGTTCAATCTTTTTAGCACCCGTAATTTCCTGTGAATGGACTCTTACCTATATACAGGTCTGAAAATTCAAGGCACATTTTTGATATGGCCTGAGCACTTTCAACCTGTGTAACAGGGATAATGGTTAGAATACAAGTCCGTATATGGCATCACTAATTCCTATAAAGTACTCATTAAATGTTCACAATATATTCAACAATGTTTGAACCAACAAATTTCTCGAAGTTCATACAGGAATTACAATGCATTCAGGCATATCATTTGGAACTTGGAAGGCATCAAAAGAATCTCTCTATAGAAGCCCAATGTTGAAAAAAATGAATTAGAGAGAGATTTATACCGATACTTAATGTAGAAATTAGCAAACACATCAAAATGACTAGCAAAGTTTCATCGGATGTTTCTGAAGAAACTGCTTGGCTGATTTATCTAATATATATTTGTTTCTCTTTAGATCTTTTGTATCTATTACTGTCATAGGATAACGACGATATGAACACAACTGCAAGCATATATCTAGGTAATTAGGACCAATCTTCATGTCAGCATGACAAGAAACCATAATTTCTAAAAGATCTATGTAACTGCAGAAGTAGCCACAGGTAAAGTGTTTAGAATAAAAATTGGGCATGAACATGCATGCTCACACATTTTTTGAAATGGTGTGCACGTTGCTTGTTTCTCTATATATGTCAAATGTATACAATACGCCCATGGTACTGAATGTTTAAGAGCCATGCATACAAAACATGCAGATAATCAATATCAAAATGACAAAGGAAGTGGCCGAGCAAAAGTCCGGAAGGCAGTCATAAAGACATAACATGAATGATGTCAAGTTAATAGAAGCATGTCCTGATGATATTAAAGCTGATATTTAGGACTTACACTGGAAAGCATGGTACTCAAATGCTTTGAGATAAATGGTACCAATGGCAGTATGGGGGTACCGGGCGATTCAATAAGGCAGTCCCACTGCATCTCCAATTCACTAGTATTTGTTGCAGCAAGGATGACAACATTTTGACATTTGATCTGTGCGAACATAGTATATACCCAAAGATAAAGATGCACTCATCAAATTTAAGCTTGACCAAACTAAAGGCATGCTTTTTTTCCTATTATAAATATGAAAGATCCTTCTCAAAAAAAAAAATATGAAAGATAAATTAAAGGAATAATCAAGGAAAAGAAGCATTACCAGTGGCACAGGAAGGTCCTTATGCTGCAGCAACTCAGTTATGCCTTCAGGTAATAAAGCCATCTGGGAGAAACAGAAGCTACAGATCAGGAAAGTTTTTTTTTCCACATCAATAGACTCAAACTTTAGCTAATTTACTGCAAAGACTTTTGATTAATAAACAATGAAACGAAGTACTAGTGGTTGTAGTGCAGTGACACACAACCTTCCCGTGGACCAAGAGGTCCCAACTTTGATTTTTACTGTAGGACTCCCTGTTCCCTTCCTATTTTCATGTACTAGGCACATGAGTCTTCCTTTGTAATAAAAGAGTACAAAAAATGAAACAAAGTACACCAACTATTGAGAGTATCAACAATTGCAACTACTGGCAGTATCAATATTACCAATTTTCCGTTAATCAAGATATGCTTGAAAACATAATTTAAGCTAACAGCTAGAAATACTACCAATATGCATACCACATAAAATAACTTGGACAATGTAGACTTTATGGCACCAAGGCCACTTTTTGACTAGCATTAACCTGAGTGATAGCCTGATAGGACGATAACAACTACAAGTACTTAAAACTTCTGCCAATTCATTTTAAACACTTTGGACTCATAAACAATGATACAAAGTACTAAGACAACTGCAACTATTGACAGTGTCAACATTGCCAAAATATTTTTTTATCAAGATACTTGAAGACTGGATACATTATTTCAGATAACATCTACAAGTATTAACAGTACACATCCTTGGCGGTCCTGTGGGCTATATGTCTACAGCTAAACCACACCATTTTTGTGGGCGAGGTGTTACATGGAGAATATTGTAGACCATATAGATTTTTTGGTTAGCGAACGGGGGATTGATAGCAACTTTTTGTGGGTATCCACACCCTCTCGGAGGCTTTACCTTACTTTTCAGTTTATTTCTTTCTCACTTGTACATTTCATAGTTTTATGTTTTGGTAAATACGAGTTGGAGGGATACCCATCTCCGGTACTTCTCCTTTCCCCTTTTCAAGAAAAAAAAACAGTATGCTCACCATCAAAGATAACTTGAACATATTGTATAAATCTATGGAATCAAGACCACTTTCCTACTAGCATGTGCCTGAGTGATAGCACGATAACAGCTACAAGTACAAAAATATTTACTCTATCAAAACAACAACCCCTCAAAAAGATCAAATACCATAAGCACATTTTAGACTCCATAATCAAGATTATTTTTACTATCATTTTCTTATACTATTTTGTATAAACCACTAATTTAAAATGTCTTGCTTCGAAATTCATTTACATCTTTGGGGCGAAAAACAGTGTTCTTACTCTGCCCATTACTGTGAACATAGTAAGATAATAACTCATCAGATAAGCATATAATTTTGCAATGCAAAAGTCAAAATAACATAATTGCTGATGAATTTGTCTTGTAACTCCAGATTATATGTTAAGGGCTGGGTTATAAGATGGAAAATAATTTTATAAGATATAGTAATGTAATAATGTTGAACATGAGTAGTCTAATAAAACAGTTCATATGGAGGAGACCAAATTCTGATTACAAGGTTGACAAACAAATTTCCAAAGGCTAAAAACCAATCCATCAAAGTATTTAACCTGAAGCCTGATTGGTTAGTGATTTACAACGAAACATAATTGCAATATAGTAGTGACAATATGGATAAATAAATGGAACATCATCAGCTGCAACTGTCAACTACCTCCCTAACGAGTTTTTAGAAGTACAAGTGGTATCATATCAATCTATAATATGAACAAATTATCATCTCCAACTGCTCTTACATCACATTTCCGTCAAATAATCCATTGAAGAAGATAAAATCGCTAACAATTTAAGGACCATATTTAAGCTACTTCTGGGTCATCCATATGAAAGTATGCCGAGGCCAGAGGTCAGACATAATTTTTTCGGCCAGTAAAAAACCGAAATAACTAGTTACAGTATCATGGGTTTGATTGTGACATTGGATATTGTATCGAATATTAGAAGCCTTAAGAAAATTAACACGGAGCTATTAATCTGGCACCAAGCGTGTAGTAGTTACTTTTTCATGATTCTTAATTTCATCTCTTACCTTAAAGCAACAAAGAAGTGCATACTGTTACTTATCATTTTCAGAAGAAATTATATCATGTATCAATGAGAAGACTCCCTAAAAAATATGGTCCAAAAATGAGATTATTAATAGAAGCCTGCAATAAGTTCAAGAACTTATTCTCGAGAAAAATAACATCTACATGTCAGAATTCTTATCAACATGACTATGATGTAACCCAGAAGACACAGGAGCTTTTTAGGATAACCATTACTGAAACAGTAAGAGGACCCATGCATAAATACAACTTGATGCAAGAGATGGTCAAAGGTTGTATATCTACTCTGCAGTGTGATAAAAAACTAGTATGTATACATGAGGAAAGACCCTCCCTCCAACAGAAACCTAACAACGGATTTTACAATAAGAACCACGTTTGCTAGCCATTGCACTCATTTTGAAAAGAACAATTAAGTTTGAGAAACTAGATTCAAACAAAGTATGCAAATCAAATGTGTACAAAACGAGAAGTTTTTCCCATATCAAGGGTTAAGGAAATTTATGAGAAACAATATGAGAAACAGTAGCATAGTAAACTTGTATTTTCCTTCAATTCATTACCTCATTCCGTTTATCAGGGTAGTGCTGATTGAGATGCCTAAGAATGTACTCCTCAAACTCTTCATCAGGAGCCTGCATAACATGGAAGTTACGTCACATAAATTTTGATATTAACAAAAGCAAACTAAATTGATAAACAGAATTCTTCATAGTATACTCATTTATCAATAAACCAGTAAGTTAACAAAATGGTGATTTCTCATTAGGAAAACTGTTGGTAATATATCTTTTTTTTAAAAGTGACTGTTGGTAATAGAAGATGTATATTTTGTGAAATCTAAAAACCATCGCAATATAACAATTCCAGAAAAATAAGAAACTGATAGTATATAGAATGGATAATCACCTTCATCTAGAACAGTATACTGTCGGGTTTACCGAAAAAGATGAATAGTTGGTGTATTGATACAGTCATCACATTAGATCCATAAACACAAAAATATAGAATCAAAGAAAACACATTGTCCTGTTAGATGAAATGGAAAATTTAATCATGATTATATCATTAAGTGTTGGCTTCATGGCACTATAACTGACCAATATTTTTATGTCTATCAGTGCCCCAAACAGGGTCAACACCCAACTCACCACAATGCATGCCAGCACCAAAGTAAACAAGATATTTAATTTTTGATAGAAAAGGAATGTGCATCATAGTTTCGAGCAGATGGAGAAAGATTGATACGACAATCTTGATGGCGACTATAAATTATTTTGAAGGAAAAACAAATCATAATTGCAAAACTTCTTACTTAAACAGTGTCTTCAACTAAATGGCGAATCACCTTCGTGGCCAAAGGATCAATATCATTTGTCAGTAGACATAAGCCATTTGAAAATATTGGACAAGCAGGTTTAGTGACATAAAGATATTGAACCATCAAAATATTAGGAGATAAATGAGTATAGACTGGATTGATTTAAGTGATGAGCAAAATTTCTGGGACAGCTTTAGGAGAGGTGGTATAGTCCAACAGATTTCTGCTTTTAGATCCAAACAAGAAACATTCTATGTAGTGAGTGGGAAATCTGCTTGTAATGTCAATGCAATGTAACTCAAAATCAATTATGAATAAAATTGGATTATTATGATAATCGGTAATCATTCTTTTCCCTCTAAAAAGAATTTTGGATCACCAGGTGCAAGGTCACTGCCAAGTACATACATTGCAATTCTGAAGCCCTGGATGATGATTTATATACATAATGAAAGCATAACATTCCATACAAACAATGTTAACTGTTTTGACAGTACTTTCAACTCTAAGAAGAACTAACCAAACGAACTCCAAATGCCTTTGCAACACCTGCCATTGAAACATCTGAATGCAATGGGCCAAATCCTCCAAGTAAAAATACCTGCATATATCGATATGAAGCTAAGTTTTACACAATTTAGGGAAGATTTTTTTTTTCAATCTATTGACTGCAATCATAAATTTGCAATGATAAACCATGTCATCGGTGGATTTCCGTTTTTCAACTTCATCAGCAACCGAATCAATCTGAAATTCACAGGAATCAGAAACCACCTGTCAGTAAAAATTTAATGCACATATGACATCACCCAAAAGGAAAATTCACAAAGGTTTGATGCTTATGCCAATGCATAAGCTTTCTTACATTGTTTGGAACGACTGCAACATGAGTTACTCGCCAACCAATGGATGGAAGTTTTTTGCATAATACTGCAGTTAATTTGTCCTCAACAGTGCCAAACCTGAAATATGGTGTACTTTGAACTACAACATCCCATTTTCTAAATAGATATTCTCAAGGCAAATTATTCAATAAGCCAAACAAGTGCAAAAGAAGAGATAAATTAAGGAAAATTTCAGTTTCTCGGTATACTTGAATAAGCCCAACAAAAGATTACCAGAATACAGAATAAAATGAATGTGACAAATGAAGGCCATTTAGTTTAAAAAAGAAAAACTTAACTAGGATGGTGATCCACATTAAATGGCATGCCATCTTATAAATTTAATTCCATTTTTTTATTTTTTTTTCTTAATATATTGAATTCAATGGAGAATAATATCAGTAATTATATTTAAAGACCTCATCTTTATCACCTTTGAAACACATCTAATACGAATGATCTTGCATAATGTAATTCTGCTATACTAGGAGTTCATATGGGTCGCCTCCTCTATTTAGTTACATATGGACATTGACCATCATTTTTTTGTTTTGAAAAAGCCAAATTGATGAATCAATTTTATCATGCTTTCATTCAAATCTTTATAAATAAGTAGCCTATTAAGTGGAACTAAATTTTCTTTACAGGAAAGTATAACAAAATTGAATAAGAAATCTCACATATTCTTTTTGTTCTCATTTTTATCTAATTTCACTTAAAGACATACACATGCAGTTAGATCCGTGACTCTTTTTTTTTTCTTTGCTTAGTTTTATAATTCATTGTAGAGATTGAGTTACATATGGAAATTGACCATCCTTTTTTTTTGTTTTGAGAAAGCCAAATTGATGAATCAATTTTATCATGCTTTCAATCAAATCTTTATAAATAAGTAGCCTATTTAAGTATAACTAATTTTTCTTTACAGGAAAATATAACTAAATTGAATAAGAGATCTCACATATTCTTTTTTGTTGTCGTTTTTATCCCATCTCACGTAAAAACAGACACTGTCGGTTAGATCCGTGACATTTTTTCTTTCCTTAGTTTTATATTCATTGTAGAGATTGTTTCTCCACATTTGTTTCAAAGTAACAATTTTTTCCGTGTTATTGTATGAATCGTACAGTAAAGGGTAAAATATGTGCTTTATTGTCCATGTTCTTTTTATTATTAATATATGCCTATTATTAAAAAACTATAATTTATTTGTTTGAAGTTTTACAAACTACTGAATTATTTTTCAAATTAAACTATTTCAATGACTATAAATCATCTCGACCTATTTTCCTATTAAGTTTTTGTTCAGATGTAAGCAATGATTTAAGAACCGGACCAGTGATCAAATCGACTAGTGAACTAGGTCATAGTTTGATCGGCTCAACCGGTCTGAATCAGATTTTTGTTAAAGGGTCTGTTTGGCTTAGCTGATAAAAAATACTTGATAAGCACTAATGTTGATAAGCATTTTAAGTGTTGATACTTATTTTAAAATATAAGTAGTTACATGTTTGGATAAAAGTGTTGATAATATCAATAAGTAATTGCAATAGTTGTTAAAGTAAATATTGATTAAGATACCCTTAAAATTATAGGATAATAATATTAAAAAATATGAAGAAAAGAGTAATATAGTTGATTAAAATTAATAAGCCAACAACTTTAAAAATAAGCAGGGGGACATTGCTTATTTTTTTTCAATTTATAAGTAGTTACATAACACCTTATAAGTTATATTTTTTGATTTACCAAACATGGAGATTTTCTAAAATTTACTTATAAGTAGTTTTAACCTACTTATAAGCTAGGCCAAACACGTCCAAATATTGACTTCGAAAATGTTACATGAATGAAATGTAACAAAAAGTAAAAGAAAAATAATGATAACTTATACATAATCTAATCAAGCATTAATAAATAAAGTTTATTTTTTAATATATATTGTTTATAATAATTTTGATTTTTTTTCATTTTGTAGATTTTTTTAAACATTTTTCTCCTTTTTATTATGGTTTTCTTATTTTCCCTCCATTTCCGGGTTCACTTTCCATTTTACTTATTTCCGTTTCTAATTCACCCTCCATAATCTCCTATTTCCTATTTTCCTCCATTTTCCATTCTTCCACCTTCCTCAATAATACTTTCATTATTCTCCATTATTCTTCGTATATTTTCCATTTTTTTTGTTTTTTTAAATATTTTTCAACTAAAAAACGTGTTGAACTGGTTTTTCTAGTTCAACACGGTTTTCTCCAGTTTGACGTCATTCATCCCGGTTTTTGTCAAAATTGGGTTGGCTGTCAACTCGCAATGGACCGACTGACATTACAGTTAAACCGGCCGGTCTAAAAACACTGGTAAAAAGTGTGTTGTGGGTCTCTTCAATATTGAAGCACGCTATATAATTTTAAAAGGAAGTCAAATACCGGACGAAAGCTTACTGAAATTAGATGATGATCAAGTTTAGAGACAATGGCTTTGGTACCTCCCTATAATTGATAATCATAAATCAATACCATTTCCAAGCTCTCACACGAAAAAATATTCATCATTACGAAAAAATGAAGAATTTGGCATGTAAAAGGCATTGCTAGTCTAGAAGAACATGTCATAACTGATGATCTACAAATGAAAAAACTTACAGAATCTCGTCGCCTACAACAATTATTGATGCTGTTAAGGACCCAATCTGACTACCATCGTTAAGGCCATTGCTTGAAAGAGAACTATCACATTTTGAAGTTTTCTTCTTCGTTCTGCCAGCCCTTTCTAGTCTTCCATCCAGCAGCAAATATGCAGGTTTAAAACTTTCCTTGGTAGTTTTGGAATCAGGAATGCTCAACATTGCATTTGGAACTGTGTCATAAATGCTCCCAATAGAAGTATACCTAAACTAAAGTCATTAGTTTCAAGAAGAATATAAAATAAATAAAACATAAGAACAAATATAATGAAACACCCGACCTTACCCCTGATCATAAAGACTGCAATATTTGACTTTACAAGTTAGGATGAAAGCCCACACATCCCTGTTAAAAAAGTATGAAATTAACAAAAATTAGTAGCATGAAATATCAAAATGAACCAACATAGCTTCTAGAACAAATTTGAATTCTGCATACCTATATGACCAATCCAAGATAGGATTCACCCTCATAAAAGGAGGCCATCCAGGAGAACTGGGGGAGAACTGTTCTTGACCAATCTGTGGGGATAGGATATGAGGTTGAATGATCAGATCAGTAATTGGATAGCCATTTGTAAAAGATTAGCATGCAGATGAATTTTATTGTCACAAGGGTTTCACATATAGTTAAGTTCTTATTGAGAAAAAGACATACCGCATTAGGATCACCAATTCGGGTACCGAGGAAAATAGCCTTTGTAGGTCTTTCCTTCATCAAAGACTCTAAACCAGATTTGAAATCTAAGCAGATAGTTTCCAGCTGCAAGTCATAACTAAAAGGATAAATTGGAAAAAGCTTACACTCTTGGACAATTACATTCTTGAAAATCTATCCCAAAAAGATGAGAACTACAAGAATGTTATGAATGTTTAGATCTACAAAGCCAATCTTACGCTGTGGCAGTTTCATAAGTGAAGGAATCGATCTCACGGAAAGCACAAGGGCTCTCAAAATAGATGGTTCGTATTGGACACTTGAGGATCCCTGAGATTGTATGGTTTTCCCTTGAATTTTCTGATTCTTCTTTATGCAAAAAGTAACCAGCCCGAAGCAAATGCAGCAAAACCTGGAATATCAACATCATTGCAACTAATACTGCAACAGATTTCTTACAGAAACAGAGAATTAAATCTGAGACAAGATTATTACAGTTGAGTCTTTTCCCCCGTTAAAGCTGAATGCAACTTGGTCAAACCTGTCAACAGGAAATCTTTTAGCTGATTGATATATATACACACACATATATATTCCTTTTAAAATATAAAAAAACACAGAAATATTTTAGGTATATCTTATGTCATTTTTTGTTAACTCTCCTCTGTCCCCACCCTACCACCCACCATCCACCCTCATTTATATCCTTCTGTCCACTTTCCTCATGGAGGTTATACGCATAGACTTATATAAGAGAAGCAAATTAGAAAACAAGTATGATAAATGATACTATTCAAGCTTTCTCATTGTGCCATTTCTAATGGTATTACAGACGGTTGCATTCATTAAGTCATTGCACGTAAGAAAAACACCGAGGCAGGAGTCAACCTTCTTTTAATCCTTCGTTTTAGACACCTCATACCTTGCTTTTTTTTCTAATTTCTACGAAATTTCACATAAGCAAGCAATTGAACCACAATTATCTGGACCTCAATTTACCAGTGATAAAATAGAAGAACTCATGTGATCTTCTCAGGGCATAGGCCGTTCAAAATTTGTACTAAAACCACTAATACACACAGATCATCAAGGACGCCATAGGTGCAAATGAACCATAAATTCTAATGAAAAACTCAGGGGATGCTCTCAAACAAATAATGCATGACTCCTTAGAGTAGGATGCAAGTTCTCTGCACCAATTCCGTCTTTTCCTTTTCCCTCTAACCTTTCTTCTCTGCTTAATTCTTCATCATTAGTTCCAGTTCACCATGTTGCAACTAAGGTCATCGATCACGTGTTGCTATGGCGGCCCCGCCATGACTCATCTACTAGTAACCCAATCTAGCTTAATTAAGCAATACTCCTAATTAAGGCCATCTTTGTTGATTTAGGGAGAGATGAGAATTGCAATGTAAAAGTAAGAATTTACGACGTTGATTACAGGTACATTTTACTCCACCGCGCTCACAAGTTTGCTAAAAGATCAGCGAAAGGTCGATAAGGCAACAATTTAGGCACAAGTTAGTCAGCGAAAGGTACATTTAGGCAACAATTTACGAATACACCAAACGGAGACAAATTTTCCCCCAGAAAAGACGGAACGCAACAGCGGAATCCGGCGCACGCGGGAGTAACAGCTCAAGTGCGACAAGGCGTTCGACAAAATTCCTAGCAGAAAAAGCAAGAGAGGCGAGAAGGGGGCAAAAAGAGGGGAAGCGGATCGTACTCGTAAAGAGCGAAGGCTCTCCGGATCACGTAGACGGCGTTCTGGTACTTGGTCTGCAGCCTGCGGTCGCCGCTCTCCTTCACGGCACGATCGATCTCCATTTCCGGGAGGTCGCCGGATGAGGAGAGCAAGAGAGACGGCGACGGCACAGGGAGACGAGATGATGCGTGAGGGGGGTTTAGAAAAGGGGAAGGTACTAAAATGCGAGCAAGAGGGAGGTGTTGTGGGAAGGTGTGAGTTGGCTAATTCGCGCGTGCGCGCGTGCGAGAAAGAGTCTAAAACTGGGGATAAGAAAAGCGTGGCAAATTTTGATGGCGTCAAATGAACCGTGCGAAAGGAAGAGAATATTATTGTAAATTTCGGTGACTGGCTGCGGACAACAAAATCCTGATATTTTTTAGCATATTTATCTCATTCTAAACATCACACCATTTATTCGTCAAAAAAATATTTTCTTAATTTGCGTGCAAATATATATATATATATTCAATTTAATATCAATTACATAAAAAAATATAAGTATTTTTTATAATGAATAATAAAAGTGATATTGGATATGATTCGAGTTTGAAATAAATTTGGACCTGAACTAAAAAGAATAATTTTAAACTATCAATTGTTGTATCAAACAAAAAAGCTAAAAAGAAGAGTTATATTTTAAAAAAAACATTTTAATATATTTAAGAATAATTAAAAAATATGATTACAAATAATAAATACTAAATTTATGTAGCAATTTTGTATTAAAAAAATTAATATTAATACTTTTAGGTCAAATCGATTAGGGGTATGGGGTACTTATTCGATCGGTCTTGTCATCGAGTTGGTGGATCCAGTCGAATATGTACTCGTCTCGTCCCTAATGAATAGCAGCCAATAGCAATGCAATTAACAAATAGTTGAGTCACAAGTAGCTATCGAGTAGCAGATTGAAAAACAATATTTAGGAATTTTAGTGATTAAATAAGCCAATAAAAATAAAATAACATAAATGAAGTTAATCTGTGAATTTATAGTATTTCATAGTATCCTATATTCATTTTTTTTATTATAATATATAATTAATCAGTTTAGTGTTTTGTTGTTCTAAATAAAATAACAAAATTAGCTATATTGTGTTAATATTTGATCCCTGATTTTTTAAGAAAATATGTAAATAATTATTAAATATTATGATTTAAAAAGTTAGAAAATATTTTAAACAAATTTAATGTAGGTACTTCTTAGTTAAATAAGAAGTATCATGCTACCTATATTTTTAGTCGTAGGATATTAAATTAACGATGAATGTTAAAAAAATATATATTTTTTCACTTTTCTAAATCTATCCAGCATAAATTAGGCATCCTACGATTAAAAATATAAGTAGCATGATACTTCCTACTTAATTACGAAGCACCTTCATTTTTTATTTTTTAAAATATTCTGCCTCAATATGTAAGGGAGCGTTTTCCTACCGATAATCTTTGTAGATTACTCATAATCTAAACATAAAATTATCGGGGGCCATGAGATTACCATGTTTACTTATTTTAATTCGTAGGCAATCTGGATTGTCTAAATTATTATTATTATTATTATTATTATAAATTAACGATCATAATAAATATTATTTAAATAATATTATATTATTATGAGTATGCTATAAATTAAAATATAGCATTAATTGTTATTTATAAGTATTATTAATTAGACTAATATTTTTATAAATTATTATTATTATTAATTATAAAGATTATTTTATTATTATTTTAATTTGAAGGGTATTAATTAATTAAATTCATTCATTTGTGAGTTTATAATTTAAGTTGATAAATTTTAATTCAATAATACAAAATTTTTAACTTAATAATATTTATGAAGGATATTTTGATAAAATAATATATATTATTTAGTAAAATTTATATAAGTAAATATGATAATCTGAATATCACTTGAATTATTTATATATAGTAAATAGGGTAATATATATTATTGATAATTTAATAGGTGGTATTTTTTTTATCAGGTAATATAGATTATCAGGTAATATTAAGAGGTAATTTAGTAAACCTTCAGTAAGTGTTTAAAATTAACTTTTCAAATTGATAGACAGTGTTTTAATTGAAGTAAAAACATTCTCTGCAGCGCGTAACGCGCGTTCAAGAGACAAAAAAAGTATATTAATATCGGACAACTTGATTGAATTTTCTTTAATTGGATTACGATTTTACTTGACATATCAAAATTTAAACATTTAAAATAAAGAATAGAGTTACGATTAAGTCAAAATTCTGTTTAAATATGTAGTAGATATCTTTTAAAATAGCAAACAGGTTAGAAGACCAAAATTTAAAATACTGAACTAAATTTTGACTCGATAAATATTTCATTTTAAACATATAATAAAT
Source organism: Pontederia paniculata (assembly GCA_001647135.1). NCBI lineage: Eukaryota > Viridiplantae > Streptophyta > Magnoliopsida > Commelinales > Pontederiaceae > Pontederia > Pontederia paniculata. The sequence continues at coordinate 27,184 of LTAE01003281.1, forward strand.
GTTTTTTTTTAAATCGTAAGCAGTTTATAGAGCCAAACTCTATAAGTTACTCTCGGCTAAATATTTATGTTTAATATATTTATTTATTTTTCACTAAAAAAAATTTTGTTTTAAATATTTTGTGTATTATTTTTTTAAAAAAGTATTTCATTATCTCTATTTTCTTATCATAGACATAATTTTATTTCTTTCTTTAAAATTAATTATTTTCATTTACAGAAACAATCTTTTAAATAAACTAATGGTATAAGAATATTCAATAAATTAGTTATATATCAAAACAAAATATCCCAAATGAATAATAATATAAATTATGTATGTCTACTTAATACTTTAATTAGTTCAAACGCTATTTATCAAATATTTTCTTTAAAAATTACTAATCAAATTGTCATCTATTATTCACTAATATCTAATTACTATTCATTTTTATTAATCAATCTTTCGAAATAAATTATTAACTTATACCGCCTACATAAGATCCATTTAGTAATGTAGCACATTTCAAAAGCACATTGTTGTCCTAATATAAATGAAGAAATAAATAATTATTTACCACAAGTGATAAAAAAATGTTATATGAAGTATTGGTCATATCATTGTTGCCATATTAGCCTATGTCCACTACGTTGACTGTCACGTCATCGTTGAAAATAAGCCAACTGATAAAATTCGATACTAAAGTTCTCTTTTGCAAACTAAACAGAACAAATAATTTTTGTTACCAACAAATAATGATTTGATGAATGGATAGCAACTATGTCAGTAAAATTTATTGTTTAATGTTGAAGTAATTGATAATTATAAAATAAATATAATTTTATTGTTATATTATTAAAGCTTTTTTATTACAAATATGATAACTATTTTATTTGTTATCTGCAAAAAATATTTTTTAAAAGAAAATAAATATTGGTTATCATGAAGAGAGGAAAACATTAATCATTTTAAAGCAAAGAAATAAAAAAATAGTATTTATGTTGATAAGAAACTAGCCAATATGAAACATGATATTTACAAAAAAAGAATACTTTTTTAGGTATAACAAAGAGGTTATATTAGAGATAAAATATGCAACTGTTAAATTCTACGTAGATGATAGCTTGTAGTGTTTTGTTCTCTAACCTTCCAATTTTAGATAAATGAACTAAATTTAGTTGACATAAATTAGTTTAGTTATATTTTAAAATCGATGAAAGTTAATAATTTCAGAGTTCTTCAACTTTTAGAGCCATCTAATTTGATCAGGATATATATAAATTAATCGAATAATAATAAGTTTAAATACTAATGTCCAAATGGGTTATCAAATATTTATAAATGAAAGTTTAATTAGTGAAAACTCTCAATTTTAAAGAAACTTATCAAAAGCACCAAAGAAAGATTAGAACTTTAGAAAGATGCTATAAAATAAGCATGTCAAGCACTCTGTCAAATGGAATATTATAAAGTAGACTCCGGAGAGAATCATGGCAACAACTAGGAGAAAAGAAACATGGCCTCTTGCAGATCACACGAACTTTCCTGCTCATATTTTTGAGTAGGTGGACGCCAATCAATGCTCATTCCAAGAACGCAATGGAAAAGGATAAGATATATATGAAGGGAGTTGTTGCAACCCCCCCAAAAAAACGAAGACCATCCTCTTCTATTTTCTCTCTTTTGGCACAAACTAGAAAGGTACCTCTTACCGCCTTAACAGACGTCAATGAACACAACACAACACTTGTCTCAGTTTTCTCCAGCAGTTGCTTTTATATCAAGGAGGTGAGAGAGCCAAACGACTTCGTTTGGTCACGGATGACAAATTTATTAATGCCCTCCATAATCTCATCCATTTCAGAAAGCACATTAGTTGCTTACTTTTACTCGGATGATCCTTTGCAACTCCTTTTCTGTACAGCATCCTGCACATCACGAGAACCATAGAGACCGGTTGAAAAGAAAAGGTCCAACAATTGAGAAAACGTAGCGGAGCACACAGAAACAGAGACAACAGACTGAGTACAAGGAAATCACAAGATTAAAGACGTAAGAAAATTGGTGGTAGGCTGCATATTTGAATCATCATGTGATACATTCTTCTGCTCTTTTCCTATCCTCTGACAATTTTTTGTATACATTTTTTATTTCAAGTAGATAAGTAAAAATTGACAAAGTAATGTGTAAGACACCATAAACAACACAAGTACAGCGTGTGGCAAATTCTGTAAGTACTAATATGTAACAGCTGACATACAAACAAACTGAACCATCAGTTTACTGGACTTGGGTTATCAAACCTGACATCCTCATTGTGGCTTTCATTCCAGAGTGGTCCTTCGCATCTACTGGTTCTTCCAATCAATCAGAAGCCCACAGCGGAAGGTACCACTACCATCTATAATGCTGAATCATTAAAGCAACTTGTCATCTACTCCATTGAGCTAAATTAGGGATTTGAAAGATACATGTAAGTAGGATCCATCTTTGTAGTTTGTCTTTGTAGATTGAACTTTGGCTTAGTTTATGCATAGCTTGCAAATTATAGTTCCCCAAACATATATACTGTGTGAGAAGGTGTCAATTATTTGCCAGTTAGGTGCAGTTAGATAATTGCAAAGAACTACAAGCAATAAAAATACAAAAGGATAACTGACATACAAGGTGGTCTGACATAGGTTGCCTTGCAGGGATAACATTCTTATCTGTGGGACAGCAAAGGAAATGTGCAGCAATTAAGTAACAAAGAGAAGTCTTGATCGTAAAAAAAAAATCACTGTCAAGTTATATGGTCATCCTCTTTTATTGATCGTAAAAAGTTATTAGAAGTGTCATTTAGCAAACTACAAAAAAAAATATTTTAAATGGAACTGCAAGTAGATTTCTCAAATAGTAAGACATTCCTAACTCCAGAATCATAGACCATGGAAAACAAGCAATGTTTTCTTTTTCAGAGGGAAAAACAAGCAGAATTGTTCACAGAACATCTCTCACCTAAAGATGCAATCAGTGTGTCTCCTAGATTTATAAACCTGAATACCAAATTGTCAACCAACAAATCTAAAAGATCTAAAAAAATCTGAGACAAATCTCATATCAACCCAACTGAATCCAGCCTTGACAAAATACTTGTCTAGAGATCACGCTTTCAGAAGGAGATGTTCTATGCGGCCAGCAAAAGACAGAGTATCTTATTAGGGGAATACAAAGAAAGTATCTGTATCCAGCGTCCATAAAAATGATATATCCTATTCTTAAAATAAGTTATATCCAAGCGAGGAACATCCACAGCTAAGAAACTACACAAATTCGGGTGTGGAGGAACCTCCACCACTAGGAAACTACACAAATTCGGGTATGCAGAGGAGGCCAAACCTGATTTGTATTTTGTACAGATAGGAATCTCCTTCCCTTTTGAAATGATATAATTATGATAGACTTTTAAAGTCACTCGTCGTAGATATTTTTTATATATTTGATTTGGAATATGAACTTTGCTTGTCTGAAAGAAATTTCAATGTCATATTTTTTCTTGAAAAAGAATATGCATAAAATAAAATATAGTAAATTGTTTGTTGGGTGTTACGATCCTGTTACTACACTTTTTTCCTCCCCTTCCGAGTCGAGCCTGATTTATGATTTTGACAATATTGGTAGTGTCCAACCAGAGGTCTCCATTGTAGACTCATCATAAGAGTCTATTATGGTGTTATCTTATTGTTAAGGTTGGTGTATAGAACACTAGCATGCAAGTGAAATGTGTAGTAAGATTAAACAGCTAATGCTCCTTGAATAGTGTCCCCATCTTTAATCAGTGCATGTATGCTATTATTAAAGATGAATTTTCTATCACCAGTATTTTCCCTCAAGCAGTAATCAGTAGTCTCCAAAACTTTCCTTTAAATAACAATTTTAGAGAGAGAGAGAGAGAGAGAGAGAGGAGGGAGGGAGGGAGAGAGTAAGTAAGACTTTTAGCAACCACTTCCACAGATTAAGTCAACTTATGACCAATGAGCTAGCCATGGAAACATGAACCAGAGATAGAAGTAACCACCTAATTTCATAGAGAATATAAAGCAAACATCCTCAAAACTTCCAACATCTTAGCATCACCTACTAATTTTCCTTGTTAATCTGTTGACAACCTCAATAGCTACTATGAATATGCGCAGGCATCACCTTTGAGATGAGAATACCATCAAAATCAAGATATTTCAAAAAAACCTCTATTCTTATTCAATCTATAACTTCATATTGGTAATATTTCTGATAAATGAAGGCTAAAATAGGATTTCTATCAAAGAAAATTAATTGTAAATTGAAAGTTTACACCAGCCAAATGCCAAATTGCTTAAATCTCAGCAAAGTGTGGTCTCACATCCAAAACCACAAGCAATTAGTGAAGATGCAACCTCACCAGTATAACATTATACTCAAGCATATGATGGTGTCAATTGCTTAAGCTTTGAGACATCATTCAAACAAAACCCTACTGTTAAATTCATGTTCTGAGCCTTATGTAGTCATCCTTTTACCTTGAAAAAAGAAATCATGTTTATGTTATGTGATTGATTGCTAATTCGATTTCCCTTGCATAGGTTTCTCTTGTTGTTAAATAAGCATTCTTCCTTTTGGCTTATCCTGTGTCTGTGTTATGCTCCATCTCGACTACAAGAGATACCATATTCCAAGAAGCACAAATGATTGCTCCTATCTTGTCCCAACCGATTTCACAAGGTCAATGCAAGGCTATATTTTGTTAGAAGAGAATCATCTCAAAACGTATGATATCTACATCACATGAATAGTTTGACTATCTACGGAATATAACTAGAACGATAATTTGCCAAATATCTTTTTATTTTGAGAAATTTGTCAAATATCTTAACATGCATCCTTGTTCTCAAATGGACGCAGCAGAAAATTGAATAAAGCAAATACACAGAAAGAGAGTCAACTATGCGTTCCAAGAATAAAGATGTTCCCTGTGACAAAAGAATGTGTAGAACTAGAATTTCTCAACAAGATGGTGCAGATATCATAGATAAAAAGTTCCATTAATAACGGAAAGCAAGGAATGTGAAAGAGTAGAGACATATGATGAACATAGCTGCTACTGTAGATGAGAAGAGTGTCCACTCTCCAGACCAGAACATAGAACTATCCCTTGTCTAATAAAAGTACATTAAAGTTTTGACTGCAAAAAAGTACATTAAAGTCACAAAGCAAATTAAGATCAGTTACATGTTTTTCTATGGAAAAACATAAACTACATGAAAGAAACAAGTTAATACACATAGAAACGGAGTAAGAAATGCTTCAGGAGTTCTAGGGAAATTACCATCCTATTCATCTTCGCCGCTCTCGTCACTAAAGTAGCTCGCTTTCTTCTCCTTCCTCTTGTCACTTCCCTTCCCCTTATGCTCCTTACTCCCCCTGGCCTTCTCATCAAAGCCCCTTGTGTCCACAACTGACGCCCAGTTATCTTCCTCAAAGGCCCCCTCGTCCCCGTCGTCCGAACCCCAATCCTCCCCTCCCCGGCCGCCGCCGCCGCCTCCTCCTCCTCCCCCCTGGGCGGTCCTGCGGGCGCGCTTCGGTACGGGTCGCTCCCTCGGGCCGAGCTGATTCCGGGGGCACTCGTAGGAAAGGTGCCCCTCCTCACCGCACTCGTAGCACCGGCTCTTGTCCTTGTAGACACGGCGGCGGATGAACTCGGAGGCGCGCCCGTTGTCGGAAGCGATGGAGACGGAGAGAGTGCGGCCGTTGAGGATCTTGCCGTTCATGGCGCGGACCGCGGCCGCGGCCTCGTGGCGGGAGACGAAGAGGACGAAGGCGACGCCACGGCTCCGACGCGAATCTCGGTCCTTCAGGACGGTGACGCGCGCGACCTTGCCGAAGGTAGAGNCTTGCCGTTCATGGCGCGGACCGCGGCCGCGGCCTCGTGGCGGGAGACGAAGAGGACGAAGGCGACGCCACGGCTCCGACGCGAATCTCGGTCCTTCAGGACGGTGACGCGCGCGACCTTGCCGAAGGTAGAGAAGATGGTGTGGAGGTCGGAGTTGGTGAGGGAGAAGTCGAGGTTCGAGACGTAGACGGTGGACTTGGAAGGGGCGAGACCGCCGGATCCGCCCTTATGGCCGGAGTATCCGGCGGCGGCGGAGCCAGAGGCAGAGGTGGAGGAGGGAAGAGGGTATCGGTAGAGGAATCCGTCGTCGTCGTCGTCGCTTTCGTTCTTACGGCGCGACATCATTCGCCGCCGATCGCCGTCGACGTTCTCGGGCTTTTAGTTTCAAGTTGAAGCGAACCCATTTGGAAGATTGTTAAACACGAGGCCGTGTTACTGCTTCCGTTTGGCCCGTTAAAATTGACAAGTAAAAGGCCCACGATGTTTTATTGTTTTTTACGTTTTTGTTTCTTTAAATTAAATTTCAAGAAGTGAATTTGACTGGGAGGGTGTCACGATGTATAATTGAAAAAAAAATTAAATTAAAATCCAGTTATATTTAGGATTTTTTTAGTAAAATAGCATTGATTCGTTCAAAACAGTACAACGTTAAAAAAAAATGCAAGAATCGGGGGTAATTTTTCTGTTTCCATTTTAGTTCATAAGGTATCTTATTTTTTGCTATTATTGAGATACTAGTAAGATATAATGCTCTTGTTTTTAGATGATGTATCACATTTTTTATGTTACTTAAAATTGGGACGTTAAATTTTATAGTTTAATTATAAATTAGATGCATCTATATTATTGATACACTTTTTATATAAAAAATTGAAGATTATCATGCAAAATAGTGCTCCGAAAAAAACTCAAAAAACTAGAATGTGGGTCTTCCTTCATTTATGTAGTTTTTTTAGTGAATTTTTAAAATTTCTAAAATAATATTTTGCTTTGTTTTTTTTTTTCTCTTAAACTGCAAATTGTTTTCGCCATTTTTTTTATTTAAGTATACCTCTGTTCCAACCTTTTTATTTTATCATCCTTATTTGTAATATTACTTTTTTCCTTTAATTTATGTAATTACAATTCTTTTATTCTACCCGTTGATTAAAATAACTAAAAATATATATAACTTATCATTATTTTTTGTAAATTATAATAAATGTTGAAATTATAATTTAAAAAGAAAAAAAAAAGATAAAGTCATCAGAAATGTTGATAGTGGATAAAATTAAAAAAAACGAATAGTAAGTTTTTTAATAACTCATAGCTCTAAGAAAATTACAAAAAAAAATATTTTATGAAGAAAACTCGAAAAGATATTAGACATAAAAAATGCTCTCCCTTATTTTTGTTCCAATCTAAAAAAGTGGGAAATATCTTTAAATTTTTTAGAACCTCTCGTGGTGGCGGAGGTTGCCCGCTCACCCGTTCTTGGAAGCTAACTTTACTGCTTAAAAAGGGTATAAAAAGTACCTCATCATCTTTTCACTACTTGTGCTGCGTTGCCAGGCGGCATACCACTCACGTCTCCGTTCCTTTTATCGAACAGAAGGCCAACAGTTTCATATCTCTCTCTCGCTCGCTCGCTCGCATGGCTTCCACTACTCTATCATCTTCTCTTCTCCAACCCTTCCATCTCTCATCCCGACGGCCTTGGCGAAGACAGAGACCTGTCGGTGGTGTTGCTGCTGCTGCTGCTGCTGCTTCTTCAAGGCCCGGTTTCGTCTCGGCATCTTCCAGGCGCTCATGGCGCTGCTCCTCCTCCAGCAACGGTCGCCCGTCCTCCTCGGGTCGCGGCGACGAGGACCAGTCCGTAAAGGAGGTGGAGCGGCTGCTGGAGGATAAGCGGCGGGCGGAGCTCGCTGCTCGCATCGCCTCTGGGGAGTTCACCGTGCAACGATCTGGGTCAGTGTATCTTTCTCCTAATTGGCTTTCCTGTCTTCTGTCATGTTTCTTCCGTGTGAAGCACTGATGAAGCCGTCCGGAACAATCTTATCGAGAAAAGGTGGGCTTTTGAGCTGAGGAAGACGCTCGCGAAGATGGGGCCGGCGGGGAAGCTGCTGGAAGGGCTCTTGTCGAGGTGGGAAGAAAAGGAGCGCCTGGAGATACCCCAGGCGAAGGGGTCGATAGCAGCCGTGGGACGGCAGGCCTTCATCATCCCGCTGTACGAGCTATTTCTCGCTTATGGAGGCATCTTTCGGCTCACCTTCGGCCCAAAGGTAGCACTTCGGTTAGGGATTACATACTTTTGCAACGCTGAATTTATGGGAAGATCGAAAATGTTGATAATTTTTTTCTGCGTAGTTTTCTCTGTTGGGCGATTGCTGAAGTTGAGCTCTTTTGCAGTCTTTTCTCATTGTTTCGGATCCTAACATAGCCAAACACATACTAAAGGACAATGCTAAAGCTTATTCCAAGGTAAGTTCGTGATTCTTAGTTCTGTATCTTTCCATATTAGATTTAGGTTCCATTGTATCTTTTCTGAAATCCATGTGCTCATATGTTTGCTGACGTCGGTGAATGCAGGGCATACTTGCTGAAATTTTGGATTTTATAATGGGCAAGGGCTTAATTCCTGCTGATGCTGAGACCTGGCGAGTTAGGAGACGTGCGATTGTCCCAGCATTGCATCAAAAGGTGATGAGGGATGTGTTTTTTCAGAATTCAGCAACCAAATTTATTGTACTATATGAAGTATCTTGTTCATTTGGATCATAACAGTATGTGGCTGCCATGGTTGGTCTCTTTGGGGAAGCTTCATATAGGCTCTGCCAGAAGTTGGATGCTGCAGCATCAGATGGAGAGGACGTTGAGATGGAGTCTCTTTTTTCACGCTTGACATTGGATATAATTGGAAAAGCAGTTTTCAATTATGAATTTGATTCCCTCACTTATGATAATGGGATTGTTGAGGTGATTATTTCTTAGTTCCTTGTAACAAGCAACTGTTTAGCTCTTAAAAGAAAAGAAAAAAAAAGAAGTTTGAAAAATGTATTGGTTATCAAGTTTATTAGTTGCCTTACATGTCTTGCCTCTGGGTAGTCAGGCTGTTTACGCGCTCCTCAGAGAAGCAGAGAAGCGAAGTACTTCTCCAATTCCTACTTGGGAAATTCCAATATGGAAAGATATCTCGCCACGTCAAAGGAAGGTCACAGAATCCCTTAAGTTGGTCAATGGTACTCTGGATAATCTTATTGCTATCTGCAAGGTATATACTAATTTAACCACTTAACTATACTTATGAATTGGTCGAGATAGTTGTTTGGTAAGAGTTGTTTCAATGCATTTGAAAGTATATCCTTGGCAGAAAGGGAAAGGCATTCCATTGTGGATTTTGGTTACTTAAAATAATAGTGTTAAAATTATAAATATAAAAATGTTGCTCTTCCTATTAGCTTAAGTTTTTAGGATTGTTGGTAGCACATCTAACTTAACATGATATGAGAGTCAGAGGTCTTGAATTCAAACATTGACGTTGCTTGTATTAAAAATTAATTTCCTCCCTCTGTTGTTCATATGTTAAGCTTCGGGCTAGATCAAAGTTGCCAGCAACTCACACATGAAGAGTGTTGAGAGTATAAATATAAAGATATTTCTCTTCCTATCGCTTTAAACTTTTAGAATTGTTGATACTTGATAGCACATCTAATTTAAAAAAGAGGAAGCTTGTTGTTGCACAAATAGTTTGCTCACAAGATGTTCATTATGTCTAATGTAAATCTGGTTTGTTCCTTTCAACTTTCTTACTCTTCTGGTCATATTACATTTCGTATCAATGTCATTGCAGAGAATGGTAGAAGAGGAGGAATTACAGTTTTATGAAGAGTATATGAATGAGCGAGATCCCAGTATCCTTCACTTCCTGTTGGCTTCAGGAGATGATGTACCTTTTGTTATTTCTTTCTTCATATAAGTTATGGAGAACATTCAAAACTTGTCTGCTTAATTACTTCACTGTCTGCATTTAGGTTTCTAGCAAACAACTTCGTGATGATTTGATGACTATGCTTGTAGCGGGTCATGAAACCTCTGCTGCAGTATTGACATGGACCTTTTATCTTCTTTCTAAGGTTTGTATATGATAAGATATAACCATTTTTCTCCAACCACCACAAGTTTTGCTTAAAATCTCTTTATTGTGAAACATCCAAAATTGTTCTATATAAAGGCATTCCTACCTTTTCTACAGGAGCCAAGGGTCCTGGCCAAGATTCAAGAGGAGGTGAGAGGATACACTCCTATTTATCAATCGAACAAGAAAATTATCCTGATGTTAAAGAGTGTGCTTTATTTGATCATGGTTATTAGGTTGATTCTGTTTTGGGCGACCGCCTTCCAACAATAGAAGATATGAAGAAACTGAAGTATACTACAAGAGTGATTAATGAAGTAAGATTTGACCATCATGATGACAATCACCGAGATTTTACTTTCAATAAGTTGTACCTCTGATCAATTTATTCTCTCATTTTGCAGTCATTAAGGCTATATCCACAGCCGCCTGTCCTAATTCGCCGTTCTCTTGAAGATGATGTTCTTGGGAAATATCCTATCAAAAGGTGACTAGTGATTATCCTATTTTTTTGGCATTCAAGAAACTTTTACGGAATTGTCCAAGTCTTACCTGTTTTACTAACTATGCCTGATGTTTTGCGTTTAAAAAATATTTCTAGCTTTTCTCTAAAAGATTCGAAAGCTAGCTGGTGACTTGTCGTTGTTGACATTTATCAGCTGCTGCATCTTGAGTTTCTCTAAGTCTTCCTCTGAGCATGTGAAGTTATATGTTTTATCTGAGATTCTCACAGTTTTGATTTGGGTTATTTCTTATTTGCATGGTTATTTGAGGACTAGGTATATGCATTTTTAGTTAGCTCAAGTTGCTCTTTGTTCATGAGCCATTCAGCAATGATTGCAAGTGTACAAACAATCTACTATCGTTTGGCCTGAAGTATTGGTTACATTTCAAAATCTCATGAACAGCATACTTTATACTTTGTCGATGTGTTATATTTATTCACAGGGATCACATTAATGTATCTGTATTGATTTCCACAAGCTGCTAGAAAGAGAAAAAAAAAAAGGGGGGGGGGGGGGGGGGCC
>LTAE01003282.1:0-38184 GCA_001647135.1 Pontederia paniculata
TTGCTCGTGATGATGCTGATGTTATGCACATGACAGGATCTTAGTGTCATCCCTAGAGTCAATCATATTTATGACACTATTTATATTGTTCAGACTTCCGCATTTACTTAATTGAATATTATTGTTAATTGATTAAAGTCTTCCGCATTTATGAAATTTTTATTGACTAGTCAACATAGTCAAATTATTAGTCAAAGGATTGCATCATCGTAGCATCTCCGAGTTCATATTTTGCCATCTGTAGAGACCTCATCAACTTAATAACATGGAATAATCACAGTGCACTTCTACTACCAGATAGTAATCAAAAGCTTTATCTTGTTACAGCAATCAAACAAGAAGAGAAAGAAAAAAGAACAAGGGGACACGGACCTTGATCAAAAGGCCTTCCGGTCGCCGGATATTTTTTTGTGTCCGAGATGATGGAATCCAAACCTCGGTCGTGTTATGGAAGAGGCCGCAAAAAACAAAAAGGAGGCACACGGGACCCGCCACCTTGATCTTGACGGGATGTTGGGTTGATATGGCGGGTAAACTTTGCAAATTTCTTAGCTTTCTGAACCCACCGTGGATTTGCAGAAGGATACGTGCACATTTTTATCTTTGCAAATTGTTAATAGTTTCTTTCCTCTTCTACATTCAGTACCACATTTTTATCTTTTTCTATTTCATAAACTCAGAAAGAATTTAAAAAAAAATAGAATATTAAAAGAAATTGTCGAATATTTTTTTTATATTACCGTTTTTTCCATTAATTATCCCTTTTACTTTTATTTTTTAATCTTTTACATTGTTTTGATGATGGAGAGAAAATAAAATGGGATATAGAAGTTCAAGTAAAAATAATTTAAACTGTTTGTAATTCAAGCTTCATGAAAGTATTTTTTCTGAAAAATAATTTCATCATGATAATTCAAATTTTGCTTTGACCCAAAAAAAGTAAGTTAAATCTTTTAAAATATATTCTTTTTAAAAAAATATCATTTTCTCTCACAAAATAATCTTATTTTACATTTCTAAAGTAATTTTCTTCTTCTGTTCAATTCATATATTAAACACACAAAAATAAATTTCTTTGTTCGAATTCATTTACTAAATTTTTTTTAAAAGTTTATTTTCATCGGAGTCCCAGATTATATGGGTAAAGTTAAACACAGTCTAAATGCAGAATGCAATTAAATGTTGTGTACATATATACAGTTAATTTAGGGCAATTAGTAGCATCAAATCATCAATCTCGTGAATTCAAAGGCTAAAAAGAAGGCATCGTCGATACCGTAAGGGAAATGAAACAAATGAGTTAGGACTAGGAGTATATATTGATTGATAGGAGATTCAATTGAGACGTGTTGACCGACTTAGGCACATTCGGCTACTTGATTGTAAACAAAAAAAAAATTGCTATTTTCAAACCCTTTGTATCAGTTTCCTTACAGACGATGGATTCCAAAGTTAGATTCCAAGAAACTTCATTCTACACTTGTAAAATGCATCTTGACGAATTCATTAAAAATGAAACAACGCTGTCGATTAGTTATTTTTAATTTTTGTATTAAACACTAAAGTTCCTTTCCTCGTATTTCAAATTTGATAGTTTTCAAACTCAATCATAACTTGAGGTTCATGTACTCTAGTCACATATGCCCGAGCCTTAGTTTGGTCAAATATGTTATTTTGCATGTTACCACTTGCAAGCTGACAATAGTTCCTTTTTTTGTCTTTGGGTGGTGGTGGCAGAAGGCATCCCGCTCCAGCCAACACCACTAACACAACTACGCAAGAGGCAGCATGACGATGGACCCTACTCACTCTTAAAACTGTTCAAAATTTTTAAGTCATAGATATACAAGTCTATAAAATCTTAGTACACCATATATAGGGGTAAAACACTTAATAATTTTGTAATAGTTTTTTTGTTAAAAAAATAAATTCTTATCAATTTTTAGAGACTTTTCTTTAAATCCTATATTTTTCTAATAAATTTTATATTTAAGATAATATTAACAAATATTATACATTGCAATATCAGTTATTGTTTATGACATGTAATTTTTTCTATTAATATTGATTCACTGGGTAACTGGAATATATTAAAAGTATTCGAACATAATACGAATACACATTTTATATTCATGCACGATTTTAGTGATACCTATCAACAAATTTCATATCTATTAAAACTATAATATATATATATATATATGAATCATTTATAAATAAATAATATAATTATTTATAACAATAATTTTAATAATATATCAGCTAAATCCTCCTAATTTTGTAATTTTATTATTCTTTAGATTTTTTTAATATGTGTTAGGAGGATGATTATGAGAATTTAGCATTTTTCATCCATAATTATAAATTTATGATCCCTTCCATTTATATCCTCTTAAAAGTTTTTTTTTCTTACCCTAATGATATACGATTCATCTACCAACTTCGCGTTTATTTAATTTTATCCGTGCAGCGATGGTGCTCTCTCCCTTGTCCTGAAGCATGCCCCACAAACAGATAATTCATTGGATAATGAATCAAGGATATTTATATTAACATCAATCACCAAACCAGAAGGTCAGGTCAAATCCCTCGGCGGTGGGCTGCAATAACCCTTTTCTTCTCCTCTCATTTATTACTGTTCTTAAGCAGAGTCACACTGTTGGAACACATAAAACCACCCACCCCTGTTGATGCTCTCGTGCTCCTCATGCCAACTAAACACTATTATTCAAATTTTTATATGGGCGTGAGCTTATTATTTCAATAAATTCAAGAAATATTCAAGTTCACACTTCAATTCCGGGCTTCACAGATGGATGGAGAGAGAGGAAGGGGATAAGGGAGAGATGAACAGAAATCTCCATTGAAGAAATTGTTGTTGTAGCTCTAAGGAGACGTGGGAGATCTGTACAAAAAGAGCTCCAAGGAAGGAGATCCAGTCCACTTCTTCCAAAGGGAAAAAAACATTGTGGAAAAACACAAAATTTACCACCCGCAGATGCCAAGAGAGAAACCATATAAGAAAGAGAAAAAAAGAATATTAAACCAAGAAGTCAGATCCCACATCCAGCAGTTCTCATCCCTCGCTGCGCTTGCTTCTGATTCTTCACGCCTTCTCTTGCACGACTTCTATTCCTTCGCTCATCTTATTTTCTTCTCCAAAAGCTGCTCAATCACTCCGAATCGCTGTCCATGCCTTCCATACCCTTCAACCCCCTACGCTTCTGCACAAACACCAAAAGAAGCCATTTTATAGGTGTGAAGCACCCACCAGGGCCAAAGAATTATCCCACCCACCCCATAAATCTCCAATATTAATAAATTACTAATAAACAAAGTAGCACAAAATAATTTAAATAAATCCAAGACTAGTAACAGCTAAGAAAAAAATAAATTAATAGAAATGAAAAATAAAATAAAGAAATAAAGAAGACCACATGATGGTGACACCATCAATGCGGTCACCCCCACTCATCCTGCATACCACGAACACGTGAAAAAGATATAAAGGAAGCAACCAAATAACTCTTCCCCTCTCCTTACTCATATCATATTATATTATTATATTAATTTGATCATATACATGGCATGATCGGCCAACGCCAACCACCATATCACATTTAAAGCACTTTATTTCTGTTACCTTCTTTTCTTATTCTGTGGTTCTCTTGAAATGATGAAGGGTAAAATAATTGAGAGCTATTTTTTTATAGCGAGAATTCCGGAGGAAATTTATATAGTACCTTTTTAACGCATTTCTTCTCCCTAACTTCGTATCGCCCTCTCGTTAAATCCGAGAGCCACATCCCCGGAAAACAATACTGCAAAATCCAAAATTAATTCTGATCAATATAACGAAAAGGTAACAATTGCAGAGATGTTTGTAATGGTACTTGAATTTTTTTTAATCAGATGTTACCTGCAGAGTTTTATCTACGTTTTTTGCTCTCTTTTTTGGTCGCTGGGGGAGTTTGGTGCCCTTCATGACCAAGAAGTCGTCCTCCTTCTCCTTTCTGGAGAGGGATATGTAGATCCTGGGCCACTCGAAGTGATCCAGACCCAGCGGCTTCTCGCCGGCGGAGGCCACGGCGGTCGCGCCGCTGCCGCCAGTTTCCTGATCCGACGGGTGGTGGTGGTGATGCTGCTGCTTCGATTCCGGGTTCATGGATCCGTTCGGGGTGGATCCGGCGGACGTCTTCTGGGCCTTTTCCGGCGGGGACGACGGGGATCGCTTCTCCGACCGCGTCACGCCGATGGATCGCTCGTCGGCGCCCCTGATCATGTTGATATGGAGAAAAATAAGTAGTATTAGACGGCGATTTGGACGCGATGAAAGGGTTTGGTGGGGGAGACCAACAAAAAAACCAAACACAACTGACGACGGTTTTTAGAGGTCTCTAGAGCTTTTGATACCACTTTCTCGAAATAAGCATTTTTTTCTTTTATTGTAAAAAAACCAACAGTGATGTGGTGGTGGGTTTATGCTGTTAGCTGTTGAGTGCCCTCCACCCAAAGCTAACAAGGGAGGAGGTAGTTTGTTTTTCTTCTTGGGCAACTATGACAAATTATTCCGAAACACAAAATTATGCCTCACAAGTTATGAAAGAAGCATCATGAATGATAAATCCCAAAAAATAGACAATAGATGAACAAAAGTAGAAGATATATTGTGATCTAAGTAATAAAGAAACAACAAACTCATGAGTCATGACCAATCAACAACTATCAGTAGGTAATTTAAGGAGGGTAACTAGAGTGTAAACTTCGAGTCATTGGCCTGATGCTTTGTCGGTGGGAAAAGACATGGCAATAGAGGGAAAACTTGATGATGTAAAAAGCTAAAGAGATGGAACACAGAAAAAAAAGATGAGGAATCAACAGCCACAGATGGTGTATGTCTGTGGTCGCTTCTTGTTGAGCGCCAACACCGGATCCACACAGATATTAATGATGACGACAGATTATAATAAAGCAGGCAAACCAAAAAAAAAAGAAAAAAGTAAAAAAAAAACAGTCATTTATTTTGATAGAACAAGAAAGAATCATACAAATTCCAATTCAAACAAAACCATAGAATTAATTGCCCCCTTGAAAAAAGACCTTGTGAATAAAAAACATGTAAAGCATATTTTTAACTTCCCCCCATATCACATCACATATATGAAGGATTAGAAGTAAAACGAAGTTTAACACCATTTATGACCCAATTTAGAAGACAAAAAAAAGGAGTGGAACGAGAACAAAACATAAAGGAAATATAAGCAGAAAATAAAAACTATTCTTCTGCGCCACGTCCAGATAACCTTTGACCTAAAGCCCTTGACAAATCTGGCACTATACCGAACGGCTCAAGAGGAGTTCCACGACTCGGAGAAAAATTACCAACTAAAGCCGAGAGGGAAAGGGGGAAAAAAGGACGCAAACACATACCTGCCATTATGGATCGCCGGACTCGTCGCGTCACGAAGAGGAGTGCACGGCCGGATGTTGCCTCCTCTGCCGTACGAGCCGCACGGTGGGGGCATCGCGGCGGAGGCCGCCACCACCGCGGCAACCTTCTCCGCAGCGGCGATCGCTGATCTCCGCTGGATCTTCCCCGTCTGACGCGAATGCGCTGCGGGCTCATCGCCACCCCCGGCCGCAGTGGAAATTGCCGCCGCCGCCGCGCGGCTCTCCGTTCTTGAGCTCCTCCGGGACCTCTTGTTGTGGCCCCACTGGAGGAGGAGGTCCCCCCTGCCGCCTCCGCCGGGGATCGCTCCGTTGGCGTCGCTGTGGTTGCCGCTCTTAGGCGGGGAAGCGGCGGCGGAGGAATGGGCAGACGGAGGGAGGGAGAGGTTCTCGTTGTGCGCCGTCGCCGGCGAAGGCGTCGGCGAGTCGGAAGGGAAGGAGATGTGGTGGAACTGGGGATCGCGGGCCGGGGAGTGGGTTGCTGAGCCGGAGCCGGAGCCCGCGCGCACCCTGAGCGGTTTGGCCTCCAAGGGGGNGAAGGCGTCGGCGAGTCGGAAGGGAAGGAGATGTGGTGGAACTGGGGATCGCGGGCCGGGGAGTGGGTTGCTGAGCCGGAGCCGGAGCCCGCGCGCACCCTGAGCGGTTTGGCCTCCAAGGGGGAGTAGTTTGCGGGCGTCCTTCGGCTGCTGTCGGGGTCGTCTTCCTTGCAGACCTTCAAGCTGGGCTTGCGCCCGTTGCTGAGAGGAAGGACGTCTGGGCTTGTTCTCTGGTATCTGAGGGCCAAAGAGAACAAGAGGTCAACAATGGCGAAACAGAGCAAATATAGCAACAATTTCCAGAAGACACCCGTCAGCTATCAATCGTGTACTAAATTGCAGCCATACAAGGAGAGTTGAACAGATCATTTATTACATCCAAATAGATAAAGAATAAGAAAAACTGAAACTTTTGTCACTCAAATGGCTTCTGAAACCGACCATGGAAGCAAATCAGCAATCAAAATTTGATCTTGTTAGCAAACAAATACGCATTTACAACTCAAGTAAGATGTCAGATAAGGAAGCCACGGATTCGATCCAAAGGTGACGACTGAAACGCCAAATTAAACGAGTTCACCTGAGGAAAATACTAGAGATCAAACAAGAGCCCCAAGCTACAGATCCTTAAGGCAAAGGAACTGCAAACAACCAATACGAGGAATGACGGGAAAACATAAAACAACGCGAGGAACGGAAGCGTAACCGCATTCCAATGACAGGAGAAGAAGTTTGGCATAAAAGAAAAGATGCAAAACCAAGTCCACAAAGCAAAGCAAGAGATTCAAACATAAATCGAGCCCATTAAACCATAGTCTGGCGATTACCAAATTTCTTCTTCAAATTAGAGTAAAAACAAGCAAAATACACGAATCATCAACAGAAGAGCGATTACAACAACTTTGAACAACTTGATCTAAAAGAAGACATGAACAATTTCTGAAACCAACCTGCTGATCAAAGGAGAACTAAAAGGGGGCATCAGAAACCCAAGAGAGCCGAGGGGAATACAAAGGCAGGACTGGGAAAACCAAAACAGCTAACGAAGAACGCCGTAGAGGCATTTGGCGCTCCAAAGACAGAACCAAGGAATCAAAGAGATAGAGGCGTTTTCGCTTCTCTGAGAGCACAAAAACTCATGAAAGCAAAACCAGAGACCATGGCGACAAGAAAATCGAGGAGAAAAAGAGCAGCGCGGATCGCCGGAGGAATCCGGATGCCAAGGATAAGCGCCGAATCAATGGACTTTCCCAGTAACCCGAAGCCAACGGAGGCAAGCGGTCCGGCGATCCAGCAGCGCGGAGAGGCGCAGAAGCGCGCACCCCACGCACCGTCGCCGGCCTCGGAGGCGATCTCTTCGCCAAACAAAAAGGCGCAAGAAAACATCGATCTGAAGCAAAGGAGACCTCGTAAGAGAAAAAACCAAACAAAACTCGTCAAATTAACAGAGAGTTGGCTGCAGACACATAGGGATGGAGATCCAAGCAAACCTCATCATGTCCAATGCCCAGGGGATCGACGTATCAGTCTATGTTCAAATTGTCCACACAAATCGCATGCTTCTCTCAAGGATGCTATCATCAACAGAGCGACCACTTGCAAGAGCCGAAGAGTCCTTGTTCTGTCCCTCTGTCCTAAACTTGGTCCTCAAGAGAACAGAGGGCGAGGGATGAGCACAGCAGAGAGGATGCTAGAGAAACCAGAGGAAATCCAAGAGGGAAATGGATGGTTCCAAGAAGGCGTCAGTTTGGAGGACGAACACAGCGAAACAGAGAGAAATAGAACAGAGGAAGGGGAGAGAGGAAGGGGAAGAAGGAGAAGGAGGAGAAGAAGAGGGCGCAGCAGCGAAGGGAACGAAGAAGAAATGGGGGTTAAAATAGCGGCTCTATCGAACGGCCCCCGTGCTCTCCCCACGATGCCCCTCTCCTTCTCTCATATTGTCCGAATTGCCCTCTTTCTGGTTGGATGGCGGTATCGTAAATAATAGTAGATGACAAGGGTTATTACGCGGAACTAAATTGTCGATAAGGCCCATCCATCTCCCCTGCTCGCTGGTTGCCGTGACGCAATAACATTTGTGCATGCTGTCCGCAGATTATATTATAGGCGACCTCAATGATCTATCGTTCTTTTCTATGCCAAGGGATCTAAACGAGGGTACAACCGTAATGGTACACCGGTCGCAGGAAACTGGGGTGCGCATAATTAATCAACGGGGCTGATTGGCTTACGGTTCGTCAACAAGTCGATCAGATTCTACATGGAAAAAGAACCAACGGTGAGATAAAGCATACTTTCATTAATATAATTTCTCCACAAGTTCCTATTGAGATTAGAGCACAAATTTTGGGTTTGATTTAAAATTTGCATCGTATATTTATTTTGATAATGATAATTTTGCATTGTTGGCATGAATTTAGTCGTGATAATGCTTGTACACTCAAAGTCAATTATTCAGGATTTTTCAAGTTAAGAAAGCTTTTAAATATTTATCTTTATTAATATTTTTCGGTGTTAATCTTGATGCTCATTGGTTGATTTATCATGACTAATTCATCAAAGGCGAATATGTAACGAGACTGTCACCTCACTCCTCCCTATTTTTTGGGTTTATTGTTAATATCTTATGAATATTTGTATATTTTAATATGAAATAAGAGTTTGATCCCTAATAACTATGTAAAATATTAATGATAAGGTAAATAATGACTCAATATTAAGTCAATTATATAAAAAAATGTTATCACTTTTTATTCGCTTCTTGTTAGATAATTCAATTAACTTGGGATTTATACTTGGCCTTTCCATGTTTTTTCCTCTATCCATTGATCCATTCCTACATTAACGAACATTTTATTTTGATCTTATAATTTTTTTTTATTTTATGTTGAGAATTTGATTTGCTATAACTAGTTGAAACAATAATTCTCAACACATTGTGCTTATTTCATGAAAAATAATTTTCTTTTTGATAAATCATTGTACCAAAGTTTGGATTGAACATTTTCATTTTTTTTTTCAATCTGTGTTTCTCATCTGATTTTCTTCATACAATCACATCAAATATAGGTTAGTTTTCAAAAACAAATATTTTGAGTTAAAAAAACAAATTCACCTTAAAGTTGCTTTGATCGAAGGTTGAGGAGTTGACAAGAAATAGATATGTAGTGGTCTTATCGCAGGAGTTTGATTCATCAAGAAGTGGGCCCTTCCAAGTTTTTAATTTTTCAGAGAAAATATGTGATATATGTGTATTTTGAAAAGAAGGTTATGCATTTATCTTTTTATTATAATAACTTTTGTCACTTATCATACTTAATTAATCATTTTATTGTAACACCCATAAATTTAATTAAGTCAAAATTAAATATATATATATATATATATATATATATATTATTTAGGATTTTGAGCTAAATTTAAATAATAGAGGGTCAATTAGTTAAAACAAAAAGAAAATCATTTTTGATTGGGGAATAAGACATGAATTAGGGTCTTATTCTCCATTTTTTTATCAAACACCCATAAGATTAACTTATGGGTCCCACATAGCATTTAATGCTGGCAATTCCTTACTTTTTGTATTCTAAAAAGAGGCAAGACTAAAATATTCCGGCTGGATTAGGGTTGAGAGAATATGTGATGGAATAAAAAAATTTAATCCAACTACAGTAACTTGGAAACCAAATAGATTAAATTTTGTTCCCTTCAAATCCTAGCGGTCACCATGTTCTCCCTCTCCTCTCTCCTCTCAACTTCTCTTCATTCTCTCTCTTCAAGTACAGAGATAAAAAATGATTTTTCTAAGGTTTTCTTCTTTTTATTTTCCCCTCATTTTTCTACTTAGAGCCTATACTAAAACTCTTTAGGAGAAATACACAAAGAAGATCTATCGCAGGAGAAAAATCAGGAGGACTAATGCGGACAAGGAATAAGATGAAAATAGATTACTAAATCAAGGTATGTAATTAGATGATCAATTTTAGGGCACTGCATATGCGAATGATTGAATAAGAAAATTTTAGGAAAGTTTGAATCTTCAAATTGATGTGCTACATTTAGTCCAGATTATGTATTATGTGTTCAAATAATATTTTAAATAGGTCTTACTTCCTCCAAAATTATATATAATATATGATGGATAGATGTGGAAGTCTAGTTTTAGTAGAATCAAGAATTAGTGTAATTTGAGGTGTATCTAAAGGATATAATTGAAATACTAACTTATTATCAAGTTGTCCTGAGTAGGAGCGTGTCTGACTTATGAAATTTATCATAAATTATAAATATCAATTTAGGGAATGAAATTTATGAAATAGTTATATGCATGTGTCACCTTATACTATAACTTGGAATGACCTAAAAATGATAAGTGTAAGAAGAATTATGATAATTTAAGATTCAGTTGTAAAAATTATAAATATAATATTGATGAATTGAATGGTAAAGTTTATTGAGAATAAATGGTAAAAAGATAAAATATGTAAATTTTATATGTAAGTCTCCTGAAAGACTACTTTAAATAAAAATCAGAATATTTCTAAATGCATGTTTGTAGATTAAGTTGTGAATTTTGTATTGATAGTGTGTCAAATCTATCCAAAATTGAAAAGTGATGCTTTATATGAAATTGAGTTCACACTATAAACTCTCTATAGGAATCGTCGTGACACCACATTGGATTAAGAAAGAAAATAATGTTTTAATTTATGGATTTGAGATCGGATTACTATGTAGGCCATTTTCCTTTGTTGAACAAATATTGGACTATTGACTAGATGACTTGTTCTAACTGATTGTCTAAATTAAGAATAGTTACTTGATATTCATATATTGATATGGAATTCCTTGAAGATAACCTATAAGTGGAAAGACTGCAATAGAACTTAATGATTACTATTAATTTTGATTGAAAGTGAAGAGAAAGACCCCAGTTTCTGTTTAGGGATTCATTTTTTTCTGTTTAAGGATATAATCCTTTCTGTTCAGGGTTTCATACCCTCCTGTTCAAGGATTTATCCATTCTTATGTGTGTTTCATGATCTAGCTAGTCATGTCTGTGTCGGGATCACCTGAATCTTCATCACATCTATTAAAAACTCATCTAATTTTGACAAATTTAGGACAAGATAACTAGCAACAAAAATTGAGATCCTAAGTTCTTACGAAGCTTGAACATTCTGATTTTAGGGAATATTGCGCATCATGATGTGTCTGATGTTATAACATCTATTGTTGAAAATTATAACGATTAAATAAGAATCTAATGATTAGGAACATTCTAAACTCTGAAAGTATTGTGCATCACTAGATGCAACTGATGTTCTGATCATTTCTGAATTAAAGTCACCACAAAGAGGGAAAAAGTAAATCTACTAATTTATAGAATGTATTAATGATATTTTATTCTATTTATCTGCATATATGTTTTTCCCTATTGCTTATTATTACCATTACATATCGAGTATCATCACTCATGAGAGAATTATCTTTCCTACTTTTGATCTTGCAACCGATGAGCATCACAAATAATGATGGAACTGGTGGCACTAATATTTGTGAATATCAAAGCTTGCACATGCCGAGAGTCTAGTATGAGTTATTTTAGTTTTTATCAAGTTTATGAAATTATTGTCAGTTATATCATTTCATTTGGAACTATGTAATAGAATATTTTATTTTGACCAAACTTGTTTAATGAATTTTATTTTGAAAATAATTGCTTTCACATTACGTATTTAATATGTTGACTAGTGCTTGTCAAAGTCTAAGTCAAAGAACGATATAGTAGCATCTCTAAGTCTATATTCTGTCACATGGTAGAGTGAATTTGAGTACATTACATTTATTATCTTATACTTTTTAGTTCTATAATTCTTTAAGATTATCATTGCAACATGAAATAAATTCCAAATAGGAGGCCCATTTGTGCCACTCAAAGCCATCTCATTGGATCCCAAACCGAGTCATATAATATTATAAAACATCTTTCATGCTTCCATTTTCTCCTCTCCGACATTTACCCTTAATTCACATCATTTGTATAACCAAAGCTTCCAAGTGAAGACTCAAGCTCACATCTCTATTGGATTTCAGCTGAAGGAGGTTTCTGCTTGTGCCACTCAAAGCCATCTCATTAGATCCAATCCCACTTATGTGACACTATAAAACCTCTCTCTTGCTATCTTTTTTTTTCTCCTTCGAAATTTACCCTCAATTCACATTGTTTGTATTACCAAACCTTCCAAGTGAAGACTCAAGCTCACATCTTTGCTGGATTTCAGTTGAAGGAGAAGGAGAAGGGAGAAGAAGAGGAGAAAAGGAAGAGAATGTTGGAAGGGGAAAGATTTGAGGGGTGCAACTAAGAAAGGTATATAAAAGGGATCATCTTCTCCATATGAACATATTCTCATTACACTTATTGATGGAAATAATGTAGGAGAATAAAGAGCTTAGGGAAGAACTTAGATTCATGCCTAGGATAAGAACTTAATTGATGCATACCATTTGTTTGATGAAATCTACAAATGTTGGTATGTAAATTTCATGAAGTATTATGACTTTATACTCAGGTTTTATATATTATATATCTAATTAGTATGAACATGATCTTGATTATGCTATTGAAATATAGGAAAATCATGCTAGAAAATATCCAATGCAATTTGAACAAAACTAAAGCAATTCAGGACAAAACATAATATGAGTTTTTTTTGGGATGGAACTGTTAATCAATACGAATAAACATTTGACCGGTATGAAATAAATTGGAGAGCGACCCCTTTTGTGATGGAACAATCAACTGACGTGAAGAAACAATCAATATGTATGAAACTAATTGGTGAACTATGGGTTTTGGGGTGGATCGGTCGAAAACGATCGATCCTTTTAGGATTTAAGCACATACACATATAAGAAGTTGGTATTTTAAGAGTGTATGCATGCAAGTTTGCAATATGACCTTAAAATGATAAATTAAATTGAAACCACACATTTAATGTATTATGAATAGAATGCAAGTAAACTCTTGTCATGAATGAAAGTACTTACTTATGATACAAAGTAATGATCTTGATTGATGCATTGCAAGCACCTAAAAATTATTATGCATGCTCATCTTAAAAGATGAAATATGTTATGCTTGTATTGTTGATTGATGTATTATAATTAAAAGAATGATTAAGACAATTCTAAACGTACCTAAGAAAGAAGGGAAAGTTAAGTTCGACACTAAAGATGGTGTGTAAGCTTTCTCAAAAATTAAGTTCCATACCTTAATCAATGTGTGAGTTTCTCATGCCCTAAGGGTAGCAATATGAAGAGTACAAAGTGTATCCTTGGTGTGGTCAACCTAAAGAAGGAGGTGTGTTGATGACTCTTAATCAAGATAAATAATAAAATGGACATGTGACGTGGGAACGACTTATGAGAAGTTAATAGATTAACTTTTAAGTTGTCACGTGGTAAAAAGATGAAAGATAAAAGATACATTAATGATGAAATTAAGTCAAAGGGATTATGAGCATTGAAAGTCAATGCTAAGTATGATATTCATGTCTAAAGAAGCGTTATATTGATAATGCTAAGTATATGGTGTATTATATCAATAATGTCAAGTAAAGGCAAGATGAATCAAAGATGCATTATAATTATAATGTCTAAGTAAGATGAAAATATAGAATTAATGTTAAGTCAATGAGCATAACTGGCTAAGATGTTGAAGTAAAGAAAAGATGAATGATCATATGTTGATCATAATTTTCAGTTAGAACCCTATGTTATACTTCATGTTTATTTTGATGTTATATGCATGACATGTAGTTCTTTGCATATATAGGGTGATATGATTCACATATTCTTCGATTTTTACATACTCTAATGAGATGAATGCCCTTGCTTCTGGATACCTACAGGTGAGAAGATTGATGATGTTTATATGATGATGGTGTTGCTCATGGTGGAAGTCACACATGGATAAATTATGGATTGAGTTTTAGAGTAAATTTATCTTTGTCTTTGTTCATATTGTAAAAGACTACGTATCGTCTCCAGGCAAGTGATGTATGTCTCTTTTACGTTAAGTGACTTTTATGGACAAGTTTGTGTATGTTTAAAGTCATATTCTCAAATCATGTTATTTTCTAATCAAGCTTAACATTTTCCTCTAATTGGTACATGTGTTATTATCTTATTTGTCTTCCATTAACTTTCGTCTTATGATAATCTATTTCCTTTGTTGTGTTCTTATTTCTTGCATGTTGAGCATGGTTATTGATGATCAAATAAAAAGTTATTATCTTGTAGCGTCCTGAGTACTGTCCGAGCCCAAGCAGGTAACAAATGCATTTGACTTTTCCGCCGAGGAGAGAACAATATAATTGGTCGAGACTATGGACTCGAGAACAATTCCAGCCTCATGGGTCTCCAACCTAGCTTTCGCCCTCTGATTTGACTTGATCCATAAAGAAAGCTATAAGGAGAATGGGAAAAAGAACTTCGATAGACTCCGTGCCTCAACCGAATCCAAGCAATCGGCAAGAACACAAACGTCTAGACTTTGGTTACCAGATATTTGATTGGCGCGAAACACACCCTCCCCCGACGGAGTAGCATGTTGCGGATATCGATTCGTCTGCATGACAGGATGTATTTTCGGGGTTTTACAACCATATTATGCCTTCTTGTCACTCTTCTTTTTTACCCATTATTATAAGTATGTAATAAATTAAATTGGTTCAACCGGTTGATTGGTCCAACCGCAAATCAATGGCTAGCCGAATTGAATCCATGAAAATGACATGTTTAAAAATTAAAGGTGCATATTTGAAAAAATCCATAAAAGAAAAATCACTGGGAAAAAGGGATAAACTTTTGAAAAGAAATAAATGATGTTATTGTAAAAGTGAAAATGATAAAAAAAAAAGATGACACAAAAGGTCTTAAAAATCTAGAGAATAAAAGTAAAAATATGAAAAATATCACATCATGGAGAGGAAAAATGAAACTTAATTCAAGGAATATGAAAAGTATTAATTTGAACATTTATAAAAATAATATTTTAATAAAGCTTAATTAGATCTCAATATATTTTATATTTAATAATTTCATCCACTTTGTCTTTAGTGTGTTGCTTAATTATCACAATATATATGTGACCATATTGATTTATAGTTCTATTATAAAATGCTTAATTCATATTGCATGAGTGGAGATAATCATACATCTAATACTTTCAGCTTCCTATTTATGTCTAGCTACACAGTTCTGTGTCTTGTCACCAGGAAAAAAATGGTTATCCCACCAAACAAGGATAAATGATCTATACAAGGAAAGGTAAATTGATGAAAAGATAAAAAGGTACACAAGTTTTATGGTGAGAAGTCGAACTCGAGACCACTTGGTCCATGAGTCCAGGTGAATGTCATTGCACTACTACCATGTTCCTTTTTATATGTCAATTTTAATTAACAATGTCATTCAAATGTCTTATATTTCTCTTAGTAATTTCCAATGTGTATTTCAAGATTTTTTTCGATATCTCTTATTGTGCTTATTAGATAAGTAAGTTAGATCTTATACATATTACTACATACATCAAGTTTTTCTGGGTTGGTGCATATAGAACTTCCAAGGATTTATACCCCTTTATTATAACACATAATCTTACTAAATCTTATGTATGTGTTGGAGTTTTATTTTGCATTTGAGATTTCTTTAATATCATGTTCAGCTTTATTTGATATGCACTGTAGTTTGAAAATATTAGTTATTTTCATTTTGTATGATCTTCTGTGTAATGCATTTCTATAGTTTTGATTAAAATTCTAGTTTGAGATTTGGGTTAAAGCAGTACATGTCATGATATTTTATTTTAGGATTATTTTCGCTAACACCCCCCTCAACTAAAACTTTTTTCCACATATAACCTTAAACTATAAATTTACTATTTTTAGTCCCCCAAACTTATTATAATTTATCAATCTAGTCCTTTCGTTAAACTCCATCCAAAATTTTGTTAATTTTTTTATTAACCACTAAATGACAATTTTACCCTTTCTTTTAAATAATAAAAAATATTTAAAATTTAAACAAAATAACAACTTGATGAAAATATTTCATAATTATTAAAGAAAACATTAGTAAATAATATTTCTATCCTTACTTTATTTATTTTTATAAAGTTTTTATTGCATTAAAGAATTAAGGGTAAGAATGGTATTTCATAATTGTTAAAAATTAACTTAATAGAATTTTAGTTGAAATCTAACGGAAGGACTAGATTGAAAAATCACAATAATTTTAAGGATTAAAATTGGTAAATTTATAGTTTAAGGTTAGATGCAAAAAAAGTTATAGTTGAAGGGTGAGCGGAAATAACTCTTTATTTTATGTTGAATCAATACATGTCATAATCTTAGTAGCTCGATTAGAGTGCTAAAGATCGTGTGATCTAATGAACTACTCTAATTAAGGTGGATCAATATTTTGGGATTACATTGTATTACATCCTTTTTAGAGTAAGCTTGATATTTGGTTTATTACAATTTTCTTAATTCTAATAGGATAATAGTTTAACACAACTCTTTTATCATCCAAAGGCTAGCCATGGAATTGATTTTCTTATATTTCCTTTCATTTTTCAGATTATTGAATATGATACATGATCAATCTTGTGATATTGAGAAATTAAAGTGCAAAAAAAAAAAAAAATACACCCGTAATGTTAATTCTTACTTTTTACTACATTGTTTTATTATGGAATATATTGCATTGTAGTTTACCTATATTTCTTTTTGTATGAACGCACTAATCTTCATATCCATGTAAGATGTATTTTCCTTTAAATCCTTAGATCATTAGTTTTCTTAATGTCTTTTTTGCTTTCGTCTTATGTTTATTGTATTTATTAAAAGTCTTAGTTTTTCTTTTTGAAAGAAAATCATAAAGAAACTTTGAATACTCAACTATGAATATTATAAATTGTTCATTATTTCTAAGTGTAATGATAATTAGTTAGCTACATATGTCCGAATGAATTAGTTCTAACAATTTATTTGACCATATACATGTTGAAAAGCTTTGTGTGTAATTTTCTAGATCAAACAATATTTTCATGATTTTCCTTATTATAATATATTAGATAATTTGTACATTCTATTTTGTTCGTTCCTTCTTATGTTTTTTTGGGTGTCCCAAACTTTGGTGACATATATTAAAACCAAAGAAATACCAGTCAAATAACTCAAAATGTACACTTATAGATATATCATGATGATAAATAAACTTTTTTGTAACTAAAACATTTTTGTTCTATAAAATAGATACATGACCATTATAAAATTAAACTTCAAAATTCTTCTTTAAAAAATATGTTCCAATGAACTCCTAGTGTATAAGAACATTATGAAGAACAGTATATGATTTTATCCCTCATATCTAGTATGCATATCCAAACACCATCAACATTCAAATAAGTGTTATTTCCCATGAAGAGTCTTATTTACCCTGTAATGCCCCTATAAGCACACCCTATCACATAGAAAAATACTATCTTGGAGATGCTATGACATCTATGTTGTGCTCTGACTACATGATTGACTATTTGATGACTCAACAAAAGTGCTGAATAATTAAAATTAGAAATTCTTTACCCAAATAAAAGTGTAAAAGTTTTAATGCAACATTAAATACTCAATCTCTCTAAAACTAAACCATAATTAACACAATCCATAAGTGATTACAACCCAATAGAAACTAAGATTAATAGAGAATATAGATCAAGGACCATCATTCATGTGCACACTGCATCCATCATAAGCACCAGTTGCCGCATACGCCGCCAACTATCATTCATTTATAGATCAATCACTTGTAGGATCCAGTACAGAGGAGACAATTCTCTTGTGCATTATGTAAGACAATCAATTGATATAAAATCATGATAGCACTAAACATGAAAATAAATCAATACGATAAGATATACAATCACAATCAATAATAAATAGGATACGGAACGTCATGTTTTATCTTATAAAAAACCAATAACTCGTTACGGTGCTTTTCCTTCAATGCTCTAGATCACTGCATTAATTTCCTTCCTATGCAATGCTCTTTTTCTTCTATACAATTCCTTGGTATGCTCTAGTTTTTCATTCAATACTTTGGTTCAATTCAATGTTTTGCGTTGCATACAATACTCTTGGATTAATGCAATGCAGTACTCTATATCAATGCAATATTATGCAATGGGTCAATACAAATATCATGCTCCGGATCAATGTAATGCTCTGATTGTCATTCAGTGCTCTGGATCAATGCAACTAATTATATATTCTTATCTTTGACTTATATCATTAGTGATTGTAAGATAACTTTGCAATGACTTCGAAATAAGACTCATTAGCTCTTAAGAGGTGTGTCAACACAATGGTCAGTGACGATGCAGAAAATGCCCTCAAGGGGATGCTCGAGAATCATTTTTGTTTCGATGTGAGGAGAAGGCCAAGCAACAGAAACTAAGTAGCTTCGTTGCAGTTGCACTACTAGTCTGTAACAATAATATGACTAATATGAATAAAATTCTTAATTTAAATCCTAATATGACTTTAACAACCTCGACACCACAACATAGTCCATGTTCGAGTCCAACACGGTCTATGTTGGTCCCAATGTTGACTTGGGTATTATATTATAAACCTCTTAAAAAAGAATTCATACTCAAATTCAGGAGGAGGTAGAGACTTACCAAAAAGAGTTTGGAATTCCTTGCGCATCTTTAGTTCAATTTCCCATGTAGCATCGGTGTTGACTCCATACGCATTGCCGCTACATGCGATATCCAAGATCTTCATCGAGCTCTTCGTAAGTGAGATCCTCTTTCATGTTTGGCTTTCCAAATTGGATTACATTAACATCATCAATGTAATATTACATGAGCATGGATGCATGAAAAATATTGTGCATATACCCATATGAATGGGGAAGTACCAGTCTACATGTTCCTTTGCCGATCAACTCTAGCATCTCGAATGGGCCCTACATATTGAGAGCTAAGCTTTCCTCTTTTGCTGAACCTCATGACGCCATTAATTGGTTGGAGAGACCGTAGTATAACCTTTTTTCCAACCTTGAATCTATGTTATCGGTGTCCTTTATCTATATACGTCTTTTTATCGATTTTGTGTGGACTTCGTTCTCTTGTTGATTAAGATGACCATGTCTACATACTATTTTACCACTTCTGGGACCAACAACTTCCGCTTGCCTAATTCGCTCCATCATGCTAGTGATCAACATAGTCTCGCAGACAAAATTTCAAAAGGAGCCATGACAATGCTGGAATGTTAACTCTTGTTGTAGGCAAACTTTATCAATGACAGATGATCATCCCAACTATCGTTCCAATCAAGTGTGCATGCTCTAAACATGTTCTCTAGTGTCTGGATGGTCCACTCTAATTGTCGATCGATGTGCGGGTGGAATGTCGTGTTGTAGCTTAATCTCATTCCAAATGAGTCTTGGAAGCTCCCGCGGAATCTGATTGTGAACCTAAGGTTTCTATCCAACACTATAAAGATAGGAATTCCATGTAATCTAATACAAGGTCGTGTTCTATGGGGCCATGCTTATAACCATCCAAGATTGACTTGCAAACTTGCGGTGATCTACACCAAATACTTTGAAATTAATCAATTTTGAGGCCCATGTCCACAATTTCTTCAAACCTCCCCAATCCGCTTGGAGAGGATCTAATACAAGTCATCATCCAAGTTATCATTCCATTGTGTAGATTTGTGCATGTGGAATATGGATAATGGGCCAATGGTGTGTGGACTATGAAAATATGGTCGATGACTTGAATTTGATTCTTTTAATATTTGATTAATATAAGAATCATTTATGCTGCAAGTGTTTTTATGCCTTTACATTAAAAAAATTCTTATAAACTCTTATTCCTTAGTATATGTTGGGATCGATTATTACTTTATGTGGGGGCCCAACAAGGAAGTCAAATAAAAAAAAAGCAGAACTTGAAGTTGGAGTCCAATACTTTAACACAAGAAGAGACAAAAAGAATATAATTATTTTCATTCAAGAAAATAAATGGAGTCACGAGGTGAGGAAGAAGATTTTTTTTCTTCATGTTGCACGAAGTCGAAGGCGTCGTCGTCTTCTGTTGATGACGTCGTGAGTTGCACACATCAAATCGTGAGAGAGAGAGAGAGAGAGAGAGAGAGAGAGAGAGAGAGTAGACGAGAGATAAGAGAATGTTTAAATTTGATTGAAGGACGAGTTTTGATTTATTTTATATGAAACTTAAATCAGTATTCTTTTATAGTTTTTCCATCATTCACTCATATTTTGATGAGATTATTCTGACATCTATCATGTTATTTTAAAATATTTTTGTGGCATACAATATTAGTTCTTGGGATTATTATTCTATTCCTCTGTATTCTACTATTATTTCGTAGTGGAAGATTTGTTTGCTCCCATAATTTTTTTCTCATCTTGAGATATTTTCTACGTAAACCTTTTGCATTTATGATCTGATTTAATTTTCTATGTTATTGTCATTATCCTATTCAAATTTATGCATTAAGCAAAAAAGGATGATTTTGTACATATTTATTCATTTTTTTTCTCAACTGTGTGTTCCTTTATAATTTTAGAAGTCATGATTGGCTAAGAATTGAGACATCTTACTTCTAATATATGGGAGCCAATAAGGGTATTGTTAAAATGTTAATTATAGAATATTAACAAGTTATCAAGGTTCATAAGTAAAAAATAATATAATTATATGTCATATATTCTATGGTTAATTTTAATATGCACATAGATTTTATGAATTTACATTTTGAAAATAGGCTTCGAGTTGATCAAGACTCAACTGAATTTACTTGAACTCTCAAATTTTGTATATACATATACATATATACATATACATATATATATACATATATATATATATATATATATATATATAATATTAAGTTGTCAACTAAAATAATCTAATTAAACTAGATAAGATAATTGAAAATTAGTAGATCAAATAGTCGTAGGTTCGAACATCATTTTCCCCGCCTAATTGTCCAAGTTCCTCCTGCCCAGCAAAAGTTGACACTGTAGAATCAACATTTGAAGAAGCAGACGATTGAGAATTCTAGTTGTGGGTCAAGGTGCTGGCTGATGAGACGCACCCCCATATATCGGTTGGGGCATTACAGACTCAAGAAACATATGACTTACTTTGAGGAGAGTTAAAGAACATGCCATCTCAATCCTTTGACTATTAGAACCAGGATCGATAACCATTTAGATTAAGAATTAGGTTGGATGGGTTTGGTTTCGGTCTTGAACCTATTTTATCACAATCTATGGTTTAGTAAGAATTAAAAAACTAACAAATAAATAAAGATGTGTTACTCTTTATTGTAGTTTATATTTTTTCTAAACCACATCACAATTTTAAATATCAATTAATCTTCATCTTATATTCCGCACTCAAGCAGTCTTTTATTATCATCAAGTTGGATATTTATGCATATATTACTCTACTTGAGTAGGATATATCGTGTCTCTTATCTTATGGATCATTGAATCTAAAATACATGATTAAAAAAATAATTTATTTAAAATTTATATTTTTTATTTATTTTTGTGAATTATATATTTTAGATTCAACGATTCAAAAAGTAGAAGACATTATATCATACTTAAATATGGTTAAATATTTTCTTTATTCACTTTTGTTTAATATAAGAGAGTGAAAAAAGTAATAGTGAATACACCTTGATTCAATTTCGTAAATAAGATATCTCCAGTTTGATTTTTTTTATCCATATTATTTTATCAATTTTTCATATCTATATTTTCTTGTATTAACTCATGAAATATTTAAACGGAAAAATATAAAAGAATAGAAAATTGATTTTTTTATGCACTGAATGGGTGTGAATATTTTACACGTAATGGGTGTAAGCAGAAGACTGAAAAGTTGAAAATCTGAAAAGCCGATTCAACTCAACATATATTTTTTTAAATTAAATACAACTGAAATAAATTTTGAATTAAAAAAAA
This sequence comes from Pontederia paniculata, assembly GCA_001647135.1. NCBI lineage: Eukaryota > Viridiplantae > Streptophyta > Magnoliopsida > Commelinales > Pontederiaceae > Pontederia > Pontederia paniculata. The sequence continues at coordinate 22,068 of LTAE01003282.1, forward strand.
ATTGAGAGGAGCTTGGGGAAGATTTAGATAAGTATAATTATATATAAAATATTATTGTTTGAACACTTTTAATATTTATATTCGTTTAACATAAAAGTTATGGATTAAATATTAATAAAAATTGTATAAGTCATAAATTCTAATACTAAAATATATAGTATGTGGCTGATGTTAATTTATAAAATAAAATACTTATGATGATGATGATGATGATGATGATGATGATGATGATGATGATTATTATTATTATTATTATTATTATTATTATTATTATTATTATTATTATTATTATTATTATTATTATTATTATTATTATTATTATTATTATTATTATTATTGTTATAAACATAAAACGTATAAGAATGTAGGGTTTGAAAATATCGCTAAAAATATTGGTGAGATTTTGAAATTTAAAAAGTTATTCGAAAAATGTAGAATGAAATTTCTATATAAAAAAAATATTTATATAGTAGTTCCACTTCGATCCTGGCTAATGCCAAACTATTTTATTTATTTATTTTCATTAGATATATAGATATAAAACTCTAGAATAATCTTTTGAGACTCTCATTTATTTTCTATTGGATGTCAGGTCAACTCACCATTTCAAAGCGGGTCAAACTAAACTAACTTAATTAATTTTGCTTCGAATAATTGATTGAATAATTAATAATTCAAATTTATAATATAAATAAAATTATACTTACTTTTTTCATAATTTCAATAGTTTTATTATAGTCTCATTTATTTTTAATCATCTTTGTACTTTATTATTTAAAAATTATTATTATTCATAAAAAAACATTTAATATATGAATAATTAGTTAAAAAAAGAAATAGTCCAATCTAATGACCCACCGATCTAACTTGAAATATTTGAAGTGAAGCATCAATTTTTTTTCCATTTTCATCCTGCCCTATATTATTACATTTTAGATTGGGTAAAGCTTTGTCCCAAATCCAACCAAATATTTGCTACAAATAACATCCTGATGCATTTGAAAAATGTAAATATCTAATGAATACAACGTTCTCAACTATATATTTTATTTTGATTTTTATGATTGTTTTGTATTAGTTTGTTGGGCCTTAAATTTTTAAGATTACCAATACATTATTAATTTAGAATTAATGTAATGCCCTATTTAAAAGAAAGTGTGTAAAAGGATTGTGTTCAACTCGGACACTGCTTGTTTCCCAACTTTGTGATAGAGGCAAAATTTAACTGATTTAATTTGACACCAACTTAAATCCTCGACTACCCTCTATATTTACTCTTAGATATGAGAAAAAAATTCTCAACCCTCATTATTTTTTATGAGTCATCAAGTCTCTCTCCCCTATCCTCTCTTCTCTTCTTTCTTTCCTCTTCTTCCCTCAAGAGCTTAAGGTAAGACAAAAATATTATGTCTTTATTCTCTACTCCTATTTGCCTCACATCGAGAGCATTATGTAGGAGAGGCACCAGAGAAGGATTAGGGAAGAATGTGAGGCACCGATAGAAAAATATGAAGGGACTTAGAATCATCAAGAAAAGGTATGTGAGGGAACTCTTAGACCCCGTTTGGTTGGAGAATAAGATCTGAATTAAGGTCTTATTCCCTAATTTTTTACCAAATGGCTAAAAATTGTTTTGGTGGACTCCAATGCATTAAATGCTAGACTAAGAAAAAAATGAGAATTTTGTACTCCAAGTCCACCCAAGACTAAGGTGATCCCGGTAAAAGGTTGAGCATATGTATAGGATTAAAATCTTATAATCCATCTATAGTAACTTTTGAACCAAATGACCCCTTAGGGTTTGTAGGAGATTAGATTTCTCTACTATTTTTGATATTTTATTCACGAGATTTAGAGAAATCATATTTATGCAATATTTTGATGATATTTAATCTCTTTAGATCATGATAATTCAGAGTTTTATATATGTTCAATCGTGTTTCCAAGCCTTAAAAATAGATTTTATTCAATAGGGCGTCGGCAGGCGCTAGCCACCCTCGCCGAGCAACATGGACCGTGTCGACCCTCGACACGGCCTGCGTTGATCAGCCGAAAGGGATGACGACATTGTCATCCCAGTAGACGGACACAGACCACGTCACCTGGACGCGACCCACTTCAGTCGGCCAATGAACTTATAAAAGCGGATCATGCAGACTGTGTCATCCAAGCGGTTGCATCGTCTCATTGGAAGAAACCCGACGCCAATAAGGGTCGTGTCCTCTGAGGACGCGGATCGTATTTTCGGTGGCGAGAGCACGAAAACGTAATCGGTCGTTTTCCATTGAACCGAGTCATGGAACGTGTCGATGACCCATTGCCCGAACCGAAACAGATTCAGGATAGAAAACTCTAGAAGTGTTATACCGTAATTAACAAAATGGCTTGTGTTGAAATTCAGCACAGACCGCGTCCTAACATAAGGATACTATCAACATTATATGTGTCGACGAACCCGTACTGCGAAGAATGCACACCTCAGAAAAAATGAACCACATCCAATGAGGAAACAGACTGCACTCCTACAAGGATGAATATGTTATTTACGCATAGCGGAAATGGCTCATGTCGCACTCTGACACGGACTGTTTCCCGAGGATGGTATGCTGATGGGAAATGGGTCATCTCCGTTCTTGGACGGACTATTTTCTAGATGAGAAATTTATGAAATGTTCTATGTATGAACTTGTGAGTGATAGATTTATTAAAGAAATATTTAAAGGAATATTAAAAGTTTTAAGAAAATATAAGAAAGATTAAAAAAAGCAAGATAAAAGATGAAAATTGTGTGTTTTCATGTGCATTGATTGTCAAATAGAGCAAATAATGAAGTTTAAGGTAGGGACAAATGGTGTAGCTAAAGGCAAAATAGTGAAACCCCATGACGATTAAAGGAAAACACTTAGCCACTATTCCTGTTGTACAAAACTCTCCACTCTATGCAATGAACTCTGTCCTTCTATCATATAGGAATACTCACTCAACATATATGATCGCCATAGTAATGTACAACCACCAACGAAGATACATGAAAGTGCCATAATTTTTTTAAAGAGATGAAGAGTTATAATTTTTTTAAGAGATGAAGAGTTATCTTCACAAGATATAAAATGAAAGATGAAAGAAATTAAATGATGATTTCTAATAAAGAAAAAAGTTACATAAAGAAAGAAATATGACAAAAAAATAAGAGAAATAAAAAGCAAAGGTACAAAGATGAAAATAAATCAAAGCTCATATAGACCAAATATGATTCTAAGAAAAGAAAGATGTAAAGTTAAAAGATAAGACATTAGATGTAAAGTAAATTATGATGGAATGATTGTCTTATTATATATGTTTATTTTTTGGTTATATGATTTATATGTAGATATGAATCTCCCACTCTTTCTTTGAACCTTGTCAATGATCGAACTTACAACAGACATATTTTCTCAGCATATTTATTTTATTTATTTTTATTTTACCTTGCCGAGTATTATATATTGAGTGTTAGCTCATGTGAGATCACCTTCCCCTGTATCTGGATCCTACATGTATACAGGGTTAAGTGATTATGATGATAGCGTGGACGACAATGCTATTCATGATGACATAAGATGATTGCACGTGGTTTGGACTAGCGCTAATTAAATATCAATTAGTAGAGTTGTAACAAAAAATATTTACTTAATAAGACTTTGGTCCTTCTTTATATAAATAAATCTTTCTCAATGTAAACTTTATAATTTATTTTATTTTGAGCACAAGTGTATATTTTGTTGATCATAAAAAAAAATCTACGGTTAAATCAATATGAGTAAAAGTTGTGTGAGTAAAGTCTCCAAAAATCGATCAAATAAATATTTGGAGTAAGCTTTTGAAGAAGAAATAGTATTTCTCCGTCCAAATTGATGATTTTAAGAAGTCATTCCGTAATGCTAACTCGTATTGATGATTTTAAGATATAATCCCATCGATTTTAAATTATTATTATATAGATATAGTCCCACCAATCGCATCAATAAAAAAATATTATTTCTTTTTCTTTAGTTTGATATGAGGAGTATATGTCTGATGATCTTATAGTAGTAAGAATGAAAATATAAGCCCACCACAAGTTTAGCCTAGAAAGCCCAATGGAAGTTTGTAAATAGTTCGAGCTATCAAGGTAAACTTGTCTTTTTGCAAAGTTGAATTAATAAATTAAATAAAGTAAATAAATTTTGATCAGCTGCTAGATCTTCAACACGTGTCCTGGAATTTTTGTAAAAAAAAGTGGGTCAACTCTTTTTCCTTTTCTGATGTCCTTTTTCTGCTGCCGTTGCTCCTTCCTTCTCATCTCCGACCACCATAGCACCTGCCAGGGGAATTCTAGTGCAGCGACCATCGACCAGTATGGCATCACTGAGCTCGCCGGGGTGCATGCATCGATGTAGACATCGAGTGATTTCATGGGAGCTGCACAGTTCGGAGGCGAGCACCGACGCCGACACACCAAGGAGAAAATCGATGACGGACGTGACTTGATTCTTCACCATCATTTGCTGGTGAGTAAGTATAGCTGTAACGAGAGTTCTATGGATGATTTCGTTAAGGTTTGAGCACATCTTAATGTGACAGTACTTCGCCCGTCGGATCTGTCGTTTGTCGTCCGAGGAACTGCCGCCAAATACAGTGTCGAGCGATGACTCGCGTGGGTGAGGTGTCCCTCTCATGGAGGATGATACAAGGCCCTCACTGTGTCGAGCTACGGCTTGCGTGGGTGATGCGATCCTTACTTGTGTTGATTGATATGGTACATGGTGACGAGAGATCCTCATAGTGTCGAGCGACGACTTGCGTGGGTGAGGTGTCCCTCTCGTGGAGGTGTGAGGCCCTCACAGTGTCAAGCGACGGCTCGTGTGGGTGAGGTGTCCCTCACGAGGAGGAGTGAGGCCCCCACAGTGACGAGCGACGGCTCGCGTGGGTGGGGTGATCCTCACGTATGATGATGATGATGATGATGATGATGATGATGATGATGATGATGATGATGATGATGATGANTCTTATTTCTCACTGAGCTCTTTATGCTCACCCTCTATTTGTATTTTTTTTTGTAGGTGATGAGGAGGTACTCCTCGGAGATTGATATGATTGCTTTTCATACTCACCGAGTACATAAAAGGGGAGACAATTAGGTTGTGTGCATATGAGAGAATGAGAGAGGATTAGATTTGACTTTCTTTCCTGCTCTTGTCGTACTCATAGACTTTGTCTATACTTTAGACCTTCGTGTCCATTTTCATGTTATTATGATTCAGAGTGATGTGAGTTCCTAGTTGGGCATCTGGCCCCTTTACTTTCTCCATTTTTTTTTTATTTTTTTTAGTTATATGATTCGGGCTTGTCCCATTCTATATTTGTACATGATGCAAAGACGCATTTTTAGCAAAGGTCATGCCGAAATTTTTGGCAAATCTGAGAGAGTTTTATTTTTGACCCGTTGGTTTTTTTATATTTGATCTGTTAGAATTATTTCTAACAGTTGTCTTTATAATTTGAATTCAAAATTATAGAAATTCGATAACACCCTTGCCACGTCTCAGACGTCAGGTTTGGGGCGTGACAAGTTATGGTATCAGAGCCCAAGCTTTAGGTCCAATACAAGGACGCGGGTAGAGTCAGGGTAAAATGAAAATAAAAAAATTGCATGTGCTTGTTTGATTCTTGATTATGTACATATTTATGTCTATGCTTATTGCATAATGCTTTAATCAAATTGATGATAATATATGCTAGAGTAACATAGTGATGTAGCTCGTTATATGTAATTGTATATGCTCTATTTTTGGCATAGAAATTATGGTAGCTTACTATATCGAGATGATGAAATTTCCAGTACGAGAATACTAATGAGTGAAATTTTGAACAGAATGGCTCTTGTGACCCGACAGCATACCCGAGATGGGCATGATGGGTCAGTTGAGTACGGAGCGGGCTCTCATCATCCCGATAGAGCCAGCGGAGGTAGCGCGGGAGAGACTCCGCACATAGAGGCACATACAGTTGTGCCACCTGAGGGACATACTACCGCATCAGTAGGAGGGCACATGCCAACACTATTGACAATCGATCATATTATGGTTATGATACACGATATGATCAGTACCACCATACGAGAGCTGACTCCTATGATAGTACCACCGCTAGAACAACATGTTACTCCACCCATGGAGCCGTTGGATCTGTTAGTGAGGCAGGTTCGAGACAGTGGCATAGAGGATTTTGATGGTCAGTCGGACCTTGCTCGAGCTGAGTATTGGCTGTAACGACTAGAGAGAGCATATCAGATGATGGCTTTTACTGACCACCAGCGAATGCAGATCACACACTATTTGATGGTAGAGAGAGCGTTGATCTGGTGGACGAGCAGGAGCACTACTCTTGGTGCTGGATGGACTTGGACAGAGTTTAGGAGTGCATTTAACAGCAGTTACATCCCACATTTCACCACCTCAGGAGAGCTCGAGAGTTCATTCACTTAAGGCAGGGGGACGATACTGTGGCGGAGTTCACCGCCAAGTTTGAGAGACTGAGCGAGTACGCCCCAGCCATGGTGTCTACAGATGAGAGTCGATAGATACTATACGTCGATAGATACTATACGTCGAGAAGCTTTCCACCCATCAGAGAGCAGATTGGTTGTGTTGGTGGTGAGTCCTATGAGAGGGCTAAGGACTTGGCTTTCATCGCAGAGGAGCAGGTGAACGCTAAGATGCAGAGGGCACAATTTAGTAGAAAGAGGCCCAGAGATGATAGATATGGTGATACTGATGGTAGGAGCGGCTGGGCAGATGCACCGCCGCAAAGGACACAGGGCACAATGCAGCAGAGTACAAGACATCATGCCAGAGGTGGATCTCAGAGCGGAGGTTTCAGACCACCTAGAGACCCATGTGCCACCTGTGGCAAGCGCCATAGCGGAGTATGCTGGGCAGAGGAGGGTCGCACCCTTACATGCTTCAGATGCGGACAGAGAGGACACAGACGGAGCGAGTGTCCGGAGGTTGATACACCATCTGTGATGTCGGAGGTCCCCTAGAGGTTCGCGATCACCCATGGTAGCACGACCATCAGCAGTAGCACCTCGACCAGTAGCATCAGGCAGTAGAGGCCCAGTGGCCATAGCGCAGAGGAAGGGCAAGGCCGTCGTTAGTGCATCTGGTGCACAACGAGCATGCACGGTGGGTTACCGCGTGTATATGCCATGACACATGAGGAGACTACAAACGATCCTGAGGAGACCAGAGGTTCGATCTTTCAATAGAAATACGTGATTACTTAGTACAATTCGATTTTTGGTCATTTCTTTCGTGGTTGCGGATTTTACGATAATTAGGAGATTTGGCCTTGAGTGCCTATATTGCTATATTATTTTTTCATGAGAATTTATTGAAATGCTAGACTCACATACATGCCAGTCCCCGGCTTTACGGGTTTGTCAATCGTGAGATAGAATACGTGGCATAATTGGAAACATGAGACAAGATACTTGAAAAATAATAAATTTTAATTTGAGAAGTTTGTGGACCTTACAAGATACTTGGGACAGTAAGGCTATGTGAGGGTCAGAGAGATACACTTAGAGAAATAATCCTTATATGATTTGAAGAATCAGATACGTACAAATTTCGAGGATGAAATTTTTGTTATGGGTGTTATAATTGTAACCCACCACAAGTTTAGCCTAGAAAGCCCAGTGGCAGTTTGTAAATAGTTCGAGCTATCAAGGTAAACTTGTCTTTTTGCAAAGTTGAATTAATAACTTAAATAAAGTAAATAAATTTTGATCAGATGCTAGATCTTCAACACGTGTCCTAGATTTTTTGTAAAAAAAAGAGGGCCGACTCTTTTTCCTTTTCTGATCTCCTTCTTCTGTTGCCGCCGCTCCTTCCCTCTCGTCTCCGACCACCATAACGCCTGCCAGGGGAACTCCAGTGCGGCGACCATCGACCAGTATGACATCACTGAGCTCGTCGGGTGCATGCATCAATGTAGACATCGAGTGATTTCATGGGGGCTGCACAGTTCGGAGGCGAGCACCGACGCCGACACACCAAGGAGAAAATCGATGACGATGTGACTTGATTCTTCACCATCATTTTCTGGTGAGTTAGTATAGCTGTAACGAGAGTTCTATGGCTGATTTCGTTAAGGTTTGAGCAAATCTTAACATGACAGTACTTCGCCCATCTGATCTGCCGTTTGTCGTCCGAGGAACTGCCGCCGAATACCCATTGATTTTGGTTCGTAGACAGATTTTAGGTGAACATTTTGCACTCTAAGAACATGAGATTTGTTATCTACTTGTCATGATAACCTAGAGTGATGCCACAGGGTTGGAGTGCTTGGATTTGTGCATCCTGAGTAGCTGCTGAAGCCGAAGAAGACCATCAAAGCGATACCATCATTAGTCACTAGATACTATTTCCCCTTCTTCTTTGTTCATATATTTACTCGGACGCCGGAGACTCCGCGAGGTATAGCGATACCGAGGTGAGTGGATTTCACGATCTTAGAAATAACAACACCACTAGTGGTTTAGTTAAGTCATTTCTTTAGCTCATATAATTGATTATGTGAATTAATGATGTGATTATTGTTTGAGCTATTGTTATGATATGTGGCGTTCGGTTTTCCGATGTTTTGATACGGGTTTTCCGTTATGTGATTTTCATGGATTCAGATATTGTGATATTATTATCTTATCTTGGATTTTATTTCCGGATGTATGATTGTGTGTTAGTTATGAATCCTGTATGGAAATCGATATATGCAAATATAAATTATTTTCATAATAATATCATGATACATCATGCATATGCATTAGAGCATGCATGGCGACTCGTGTTGGAGCGAGGTGATGATGAGTAGTGATTGAGATGATGTATGGTGATGAGAAGTCCTCACACTGTCGAGCGATGACTCGCGTGGGTGAGGTGTCCCTCTCATGGAGGATGATATGAGGCCCTCAGAGTGTCGAACTACAACTTGCGTGGGTGAGGTGATCCTTACTTGTGTTGATTGATATGGTACATGGTGACGAGAGGCCCTCATAGTGTCGAGTGACGACTCGCGTGGGTGAGGTGTCCCTCTCGTGGAGGTGTGAGGCCCTCACAGTGTCGAGCTACGGCTCGCGTGGGTGAGGTGTCCCTCACGAGGAGGAGTGAGGGCCCCACAGTGACGAGCGACGACTCGCGTGGCTGGGGTGATCCTCACGTATGATGATGATGAGGATGAGGATGTACTAGCGGGCAGCGAGGAATTGTCATGACACATAGATGTAGCGCGTCGCATGACATATTTCACTCTGCATATTGAGTTGCAAAGTACTTTCTTATAAAAAGCTATATATGATGTTAGCTTGTATTTGAATTTCAAGATGTGATTTCTGTTCGGATTAATTATTCGGTTTTCATAGTTTATGAAATCTTATTTCTCACTGAGCTCTTTATGCTCATCCCTCTGTTTGTATTATTTTTTTGTAGGTGATGAGGAGGTACTCTTCGGAGATTGATATGATTGCTTTGCATACTCACCGAGTACATTTAAAGGGAAGACAATTAGGTTGTGTGCATATGAGAGAATGATAGAGGATTATATGTCTTTCTTTTCTGCTCTTGTCATACTCATAGACTTGATCTATACTTTAGTCATTCGTGTCCATTTTCATGTTATTATGATTCGGGGTGATGTGAGTTCCTAGTTGGGCATCTGGCCCCTTGACTTTCTCCTTTTTTTTGTTAGTTATATGATTTGGGCTTGTCTCATTTTATATTTGTACATGATGCAAAGACGGATTTTTAGTAAAGGTCATGCCGAAATTTTTAGCAAATCTGAAAGAGTTTTATTTTTTACCCGTTGGTTTTTTTGTTATTTGATCCGTTAGAATTATTTCTAATCGTTGTCTTCATAATTTGAATTCAAAATTGTAGAAAGTCGATAACATCCTTGCCGCATCTCGGACGTCGAGTTTTTTGGGGCGTGACAGAAAACCATCCGATGGAACATGGGAGACAAATCTTCACATGTTTCAAACAAAAAAAAAATATTTTAAATTGTAAAATTGCTAAAATTATTAGATAGGTCTATGCTCTTATATGTCCAATGTATTTGTAATTAATGCAGCATTACAAATATTATAGTTAAAGAATTGTGAGAGGCTTAGAGAAATCAATTATAGTAATTAAAAATAAAGCCGTAAACTTAAGGAGCTTAGATAAACTCACTCGAAAGGCAAATAGAGTTTTTTTAGGATTTAAAGTATCAAAGGTCACCCAAATTCTCGAAATAATTATTTGGGTTACTCAACTTAAATTTTCTTTGCATAAGTCACTCAATTTCTATATTTTTTCTAAAATTACACAAATTCTACAAAAAATATTATTTAAATTATCTATCTTTGAATTACAATATGCAAGTCACTCAACTTTTGTTATCTCAAGCTTTAAGTCATTAATAAAGATAATAACTTCAAGTGACACTTAAGTGACACAGACCATGTCATCTATACTAAAAAAATATTTTAATTTATATTTAACAAATTATTTTTTGAAAAAAATACGCAAAATATACTTTATAAATTAATGTTTTAACGATTTTCAACAAAAAAAAAATCTTTTTTTTGGAAAAATAGATAACGTGACATAATAAAATAGTTTAAAAGTTGAGTTAGTTAGATCTTGAAAAATTAAAAGTTGCGGTCAAAGCTGAAATTAAAATTTAAAGTTGAGTGATTTAATTTTTAATTTACAAAACTCGAATGACTTTATTATTATTATTATTATTATTATTATTATTATTATTATTATTATTATTATTATTATTATTATTATTATTATTATTATTATTATTATTATGCTATATTAGTTTATTTTATTTTATTCTTAATTTTTTCTTATTTTATTTTNTTATTATTATTATTATTATTATTATTATTATTATTATTATTATTATTATTATTATTATTATTATTATTATGCTATATTAGTTTATTTTATTTTATTCTTAATTTTTTCTTATTTTATTTTCACCTCCTTCCTTTCCTATTCTCATTTTTCCTATTAATTATTTTCTATATTTATTTTTTATTTTCAATTTTGCCTATTATTTTTGTCTCCCCTATTTAAAAAAATCTTCCATTTCTTATAAAATTAGTTCACCTTAATTTTTCTTTCTAATTTCGAGTTAATGAACATTTTTTTAAAATTATTTACTATGTTTCAAATGTTAATGCTTATCCAAAAATTATGATAATTGCATATTTATTTTGTACCCAACACTAATTTATTTTCCCTCCTTCTTCCTTCTATTATTACTCTTTTATTTTCTCTTAATTATTTTCTTTTTCATTTATATTTTTTTCTTGTCATTTCTCTTTTGCCTTTTATGATTCTTATTTTTTCTTTTCTATTGGAGTATTTTTTTTGTTGTCTCTTTCCGGTCCTCCAATGTGTTTCCCCTTATTTCTTAGAATAATTAATTCTTATCATTTTTGAATTTTCATTAATTTCCTTTTTACATTGGCTCCATATTTATTAACATGATTTTTTCCTGTTTTTAGTTAAAAAATTAAAAATCGAGTTGATCCTAATTCTCTATTCAATCCGGTTCTTTCCAGCTCATTCTGGTTTCATATAAAAATTGATTTGTATATCATCTCAGATCGGGACTCATGGCCGATCACAGTGGAATCGATCGAATCGGACAGTCTAATCTATTTTTTAAAATATTAATATTGGCATGAAAATCTGGATGTACTCTTCTGATTTATACCTAAATAATATTAATTAAGTAGGTTATGTTTGTAAACTTTAAAATTAGAGTTTGAAACAACGTTCAGCTATCTTTCTTATAAGTTTTGATGTTTGATAAATTATTTTGAACAAATAATGGTTGACCATTGTATCAGTATTTCAAGAAGGTTATAAATATTAATGTTTAGGGATAAGAAGAAGAGGTTGATTTTTCACTCCAAATTTACCCCATGTTACCAAAAAATCTCAATGGAAATTTTCTGTTGGCTAAAATATTTGTCCGGTCGTGTGATTCCGACTTCCATCGATGGTTTATAAAATTTTTTCCTCTTGACTAATAAGAGCTTATTTGTTTTTTTTTTAAATCTGCAAGTTAGTGATTTATAATCTGAGGTGTCTTCCTTTGTTATTTAATTTATTTGTCTTTTAAATGCATATAAATTAAAAAAACATTACATTAACTCAATTAATCAATTTATGTTATTGTATATTTATCAAACATTTACTTTTTACTCTATATTCAAACAGATCAACTGTTATCCACTTATTTGGCCTTGTCTTTGCCCATCATAGTCTTAATAAAATTATTATTTTAGACTCTGTTTGATTTATACTAACGATTTGAATAGTTAATAATGGATAATAATTAATAACTAGTGACCAAGGATAAACGATTAGCGAATTAATTAATGAATTCCTATAAATTTTTTTGACAAATACAATGTTTAAATCAATCAATGAACGTAAAATGATTAAAAATGAGAAATTAATTAAATTATTATATGTATTTTAAATTAAATATCTCATTTCTATGCTAACTATTTTAGTATCGATAACTAATGATAAAATAAATAGTTATCAAATAAATTTTAAGTTAATAAATAATTAAGTGATAATACAATAAGTGTATCATATAAATAAATATTAATACTAAAATATTTTCAAAATACATTTCAAAATATTAGTAGTTATCTTAAATATGTTTCAAAATTCTAATAGTTTATTGCTAATAAATATTATTTTAAACGCATGGAAACAGTGCCTTAGGGTGTGTTTGGTTTATGGATTTGTGAATTCCTTGGAATCCTTACATTCCATGGAATGTGATGTCATGAAATTACATTCCTAGAAATATAATGTTATTGTCTTTGGTGTTTAATTGGAATCTATTATGTTTGGTTTATGATATTAATTGCATTCCTAAGAATATTATGATTTAAAAGAGATAAATCAATAAGATGAATATCATACATGAAAAAAATTAAAAATTAAAATTTCAAATTGTAAAAATTAACATACTTCATAAGAAACATCCTGCATTATTTACAAAAGTACTTATTAAAACAAACTCTAAAAGTTTACATTAACAAAAGCTTCTGAAGATTGCGTAAAAAAATATAAGGAAATAATAGTTCCATATCTTAAAATAAAAAAACTTCTGAAAGAAGAAATTTTGCGAAAAATAAACATTTAAATTTTTTTTGAAAAGATTTCGAAATGTTAATATCATTTTCTAAAATTTTTAAGTTGATATATAAGCAATAAATATGAGAAAAGATGAATGATTTGGAGGAGAGTACTCGTGTCAAATAAAAATGATAATATAAAGGAATCTTATCTTTTTTCACTAGTCAATAATTTTTTTCAACATTGATGGTCAAATGCCATGGATTTCTTTTTGGTGGATGAAGTGAGGCTGGTGGCTCTTGAAGATTTTTCTGGCGGTGTGAAATTAGAGGATGTTTTTATGGTAAAGTGTGAAGTGTCAGCTGCAGGAATGAGTCATTACTATATATTTTGAGAGTGATTCCCACATTTCAAGAAAATCCTATTAAGTCTTTAATATAATATTCTCATATTCATTTCTATAAATTGTAAAATCAAATAATTAAATGTAATATGTCTTCAAAGATTCCTTAGAATTCATTTAAACATAGAACACATCCTAATAACTATCATCCATCAGCACAAACAATGGCCCTTCGTCGGGTACTGATGGACGATATGTGGCAATAATGGACGAGGAATAAATATAAAAAATGTAGTACTCGAATGTTAAGAGATTATTTGGATTGAAAATAAAGATAGAAATATGAAATTATTCTCCAAATTTTGTCAACCACTCTTTAAAATAAGATTAACGTTAACCTCTCAATTTTTTAAAATTATTTTGAAATTTCTAAAATCACCTAATATATTTCAAAATATATGATTAAATTTATTCCTAAAAACTCAATATAATTATAGTGGAAAAATATGTTTACTTGTAATTCAAGAGATATTGCAAGTGATCATATTTTAAGTCTAACTTTTATTCTTATTTCAGTGTATTTTATGAATATACTTTATGGTGTGTGACTTATGAATGATAAAACTGTGATGTAGTAATAATCCATCAAGATTTTAATGTAGACGATCATTAACTTCTATGATTCATCGACTAATATATAAGATAGGAAAAGCTATAATCTATCTTAGCTCACCACAAAAATCATTGACGAGAAAATTATTTTTTCTAGAAGGTTGCTTTTTAATACTATGTCAAATTTGATGAGTTACAAATTATTCAAAAACAAACTTAAGACATCAGAACAAATCACTTATTTTAAATTTGGATATCAAATTATGGTCAGTTTACACATAATGAGGAATGTTACAAATGTAAAGATAATTCATAATAGCTTAAATTTTTTTTAAGATGATAGTTCATTTAATTTAGTATAATAACATAATGTTTCGAGAGATCTTGATAAAATACTTGCTGGACAGGACATCTCAGTTTTAAGAAGCTCAACTGTTAGAACTTTTTCAGTAATTAGTATCTTATCATAAATAAGCATAAGCATAAATTAAAATTCAAAACTAAATAGTTAAATGTGAAAATAATAAAATATAAAATGAGAAATGTTGCATTTTATTATCTTATCTAAATAGTATCTTATGTTTGTGTCAAATATAAGATAAGAAAACCCTTTTAAGTTATATTAAATTGATTGTTTCTTATTTGAGTGTTTGAGAGATCATGATTATTATCCAAATAATCAATGTTCAGATTTCTACAAAATACATTTGTCAATTATTTTCTGAAACTAATTTTTTCAGTTTTATGCTAAAATATAATTTTCTCACTTTTATGATGCAAAAAAAGGGGACTCGGGTGATGTGAGTGAACAATATTTCTGGACGAGATGTGACTCATACCTTGGCATTTATGAGGATCATACTCGGAGCAGGATTATGATTCCTTGTGGTGGTTGGTATCCTCCCCTCTAAATCATTAAATAAAACTGCAGCAAGTAGGGTGTAAGTAAGAAACCGAAAAATCGAAAATCTTAAAAATCCATTTGGACATTAAATTTTTTGAATTTTTAATTTAAAAAAATAGACGATTTTATATTTAAAAATCACCAGAACCCAATGAAAACTTATATAATTAAACTTTTATTAATATACGTGTTTTATTATTATCACTGTTATTGTTATTATTATCAAAAGTTTTTTTAAAAAAATAATAACAAAATTATATAAGTCTAATAATATCACAATATATTACATGTAGTCGATGTTTATTTTTGTGATAAAATACTTTTAAATATTATCATAAATATCAATTTATAAAAATATAGGAGTTTGAAAGAATCATCCGAAAAAATCGATAAAAAATTTTAATTAAAAAAATCACACCAAAATAAATAGGGCGATTTTTTTTTCACGTTAGAAGCCTGTTCAAGTAACTTTCAGCTTTGTCTTCTGCCAAAGAATAGCTATACTGCAAATAAAAAAACATACCTAAAAAACAAGTAGGGGGGATCTAAACCAACTTGCAAGTTTACCTCATGTTCCTCGTGGAGGAATGACCACACAATTCCTTTTACGATGTATTAGTTTACGCCCATTTGGATCTGGCCATTTCCTATGGATTCGGATCCTCGATTGGTTCATTTCCTTTGGCAGGAAAAATTGCTAAAGAAGTGTTTGGATAGCAAACTAGCACGCCTACTTTCCAAAGGATTTTGTCTAATTCCTACAGAGAAAAAAGTTTAAGTCTGAGCTCCGAGGTCGCATGTTGACCGCGATCGCGGCGGTGCGACGAACAAGAAGGTATGAGTATCGATCTAACGAATCAATGTTGTTGAATCTAGGATTCCAAGATTAGTTTTAAATGATCACAATTTTGTAAGTGAACTCAGTCTGTACTAATGAACTTGTTTGAGCTGATTTCTATAACAGGACATAGACAAGTTTAGTACAGCAGTCGACCTGAGCTAAAGGAATGGACGACCACTGCACACGTAATACATATCATGAAGAATCATATGTGTGCAGCGGGCGTCCTA
>LTAE01003283.1:0-11453 GCA_001647135.1 Pontederia paniculata
AAGTGTCTCAACTATCTCATCCCCTCCTATTTATGTCTTAACTTAGAACAGATTTCTAAAGGAAAATAAATTTTGTTATGTATGTGCCGTGCAACACACTTGATTTACAACTTTATTAGTCGGTGATACTCACACAGGTAAGTCACCAATAAGTGAAGTTGTTTTTCTGAAATCCTAAGTTCATCATTCTAAGTTTTCTTTTTAAACGTATTGTGTTTATCTCTTTCCATGACTTCTTCAGTCAAGTGAGAGACCTTAACTTTGATTTATTAAATGTAAAGTTTGATACTAGGGGCAAACAAGTATGGAGGTTCAACTATGCATCTGTATAGATTCCAACTAGTGCACTTCTCTTCCTCATTTTCTCAATCTCCATATGCACAACAGTTTGAGATTCTTTCCATCTTTGGGAATTTGTGGATCCATAGATAATATCATCCACTTGAATAAGCACAGCTAAGACATGATTCTCAAAAATCCTTCAAGATATGAGTTGTACCTATATAAGAGTAATCCTTTTTCTAGAAGGATCATATGCATGATCTAGGTACTCAAGCTTCTCCTATGAGCTTAACTCCTCACCGATATTTATTTGAGTATCCTAGAAGGAATGTCTCAATACTCTTTTCATCCGGTTTTTCTTAATTGTCTCTAATCTTCAGTCTGACCCAGTTTTACTCAGTAGCTTTGTACTATAAGATGTTTGGTCTTTTATCATATATCATTCCAAACAGTATTTCTTCTACAAGAATTTATAAGTTTAATCACATCAGAGATGTTGACAGTTTCTGCCCAAAAATTTGGGAATTTTGTTCTAGTTAGTTCAGATCTAATCTTCCTCTCAGATGCTCCATTTTCCTATGGAGTTCTTGTTGTTGAGAGGTAGATAGAGAATTCCAGTCCTAACAGAATTCTTTAAACCTTAAGATTTTCAGAATCATTTCCATGATCATTTGTGATCTTGGATTGTGGGTTTCATGATGCTGACGTTGAGCTTATTATATATAGACAACAAGATTATGCTTTTGTTAGCCCTTAGATAAAAAAGAGTTCCATTGATCTTCATGTTGCCAATCTAACAAGATATAGAGAAGCTTTTGGGATTCTTTTATATGAAGGTGCTAACTTTTTGGGTCAAAGAAATAGTCTCTTGCCCATCTATCCTTCTCTTATTAGAGAGGATATCTTTTAAAAACTTAGCGTAGGTGAGCATTTGTCGGATGTCTTTAATGAATGAAATATTGATATGAAGTTTCTTCATCACTTTTATCAACCTTGAGAATTGGTGGTTTGTTTGTGCTTTGACTAACCATTGTGGAAAAGGTAGAAGAGTCAATGCTTTGGCTTGCATCGCCGGAATTGAGTCTTCGTGTTGACTCTCAATCGTCGAGTTGTGATCGCGGTGCTTGTCATAGGGGGGATGAGTTGCTCATCACACCCTAGGTTGGGATTATTATCTCACCCTAGGTTAAGACATGGGGTGAGACTCTTCAAGGAATTGCCAATCGATATTTCTTCAACTTCCTAAGGTTCTTTTAAGGGATGATAAAGATCTGAAGGGTGAGATGCTCATTGTAGTCGAGGTGATGTGGGGTGAGATTTGTGTCTTGTCTACTTTCTGAAATTTTGATGTGTTGTAGGTGTTGCTTATATATTGTTATGGAGTTATTTTTTTGTCTATGGGAGCATCTTTAGTGCAAGGTCCACTTTTTTCTCACTTCTGAGCATGACATTGATACTTAGGATTTGCCTTAGGTTGTCTAGGAGGATGTTTGACCTTCTAGATGTAGAGTCAACCTGTAGAGCAATCTACATTTCTAGGATATTATTGTCTTGTGACAAAATGTCGATCCTTGAAAAAAATTCTTTCATTGACTCGTTGTGTTTCATCAAGGTCTAGTTTTGATGTATGTGGGTTTGCTTCTATTGTTGCTGGTTGATTAAGGAAGACTATTGATGCATTAAATTCTTCATCATGACCTTCAAATTAGACTTTGGTTGAGGTAGGGCAAGGGTGTTTTGTGAACGTAGAGATGGTAACACAAGAAATGTAGAAGGGGCTTATATGGCTGAAAACTTATTGTTAGGTTTGAAGTTGGAAGAGTGTAGTTGGCCATTATGAGATTAGTGAGTTCTCTTTTAGGTGCTTCTCGGACTTGGTATGGAGGAATTTGTTGGGTAAATTGACAGGCTATGACTAGATGGTCGGATGCCCTGCAAATGTCACACCTCAGTTTGTAGGCAAATATGGCTGACATTGTATAAGTTGTACTACCGCCAATGTTGAATATGCCAAGGGCTTGTTGAACAATGTCTTCTACTCTCAAGGAAATCTGAATCCAACCTCCATAACCTATAATGCATGGATGTACATGTTGCTTACTCGATCTTGGTTATCATAGTTCATGGTCATGTCATTGGTAATTTTGTAGACGCTAGTTTTGTTCTTATTA
Source organism: Pontederia paniculata (assembly GCA_001647135.1). Lineage (NCBI taxonomy): Eukaryota > Viridiplantae > Streptophyta > Magnoliopsida > Commelinales > Pontederiaceae > Pontederia > Pontederia paniculata. The sequence goes on from LTAE01003283.1 coordinate 2,454, forward strand.
GCAAATGCCCATCATGCTGCAACATCAATTGATATTTTTTTTGGCATATAGAAGTCCATTGTAGAATGTTTGGGCCAACATAAATATTTTGAAGCCATGATTAAGACATGATCTCTTCAACTCCTTTAATCACTCTTAGGCCTCGTAGATGGACTCATGGTCATGTTGATATAAGTTGATGATCTTGTTTCTCAAACGCACTGACTTCCTAAGTGGAAAATATTGTATGAGGAATGTTGATGATGAGCATATCCCATGTAGTGGAAGTGTCAGTCTCTCTGGAGCATAGCAAAGCTTTTGTCATGTCTTTCAAGAAAAGGACACAAATAAAATTTAGCAACATCGTTAGAGAGACCACTAGTCTTAAAAGTTCCATAGATTTCAATGAAGGTTTGTGAACGAGCAATGGGGTCTCATTACAACATAGTCCTTAAGGGCTCAATTTTCATCATATCGGGCCATGACTATGTTTGGATTGACTTTGGGGATTTCAATATTCCTAGGTCTAGGGTTGTGTTGTATCTCCTTCGTTCTCTAACTATGTGCTCGGGCTCAGGGTTGATAAGGAATCCTTAGTACTTGTGTCCCTTTGCATGCAACACAATGTGGGAGAAGATAAGAAACAAATCAAAGTGAAGAGAATTTAAACAAAAGATAAAAGTTAAAAAAAAACAAAATAAATGTGGGTATTGACAATGATGGTGAAATGTCTAGATCAGAGTAAACAGACTCCCTTAATGTTGGTGTAAAGCTAATCTCTAGCAACAACACCAAAAACTTGATATCCAACATGTAGTTGGTTGAGTTTAAATTGGGTTAAATCGTAAGGTGCATCTATGTTTGTGATGCTTGGTGCCACATTTGATGCAATAACTCCAGAGATAGTGATTGCACATAGCAAGTTTTAAAGTTATCATCTTCGACTTGCACAAATAAAATTCATAAGTTCATAGGTTTAATTGTATAGTTGTAGTACGATGGGTGTCGAACACAAGGATTGCAACATGTAGCACAAGGAAAAACTCGTCGAAACTGATTAGACAAGAAAAATGATTTGATTTTTATTGCATAAAACTAAACGACAAAAACAATATTTTTTAGAAGTAATAGTAAATGATTTTCTAAGGCATGGATCTACCTTCGACAATATTTTTTTCCTTTGATAAAATATATGGAATAAATTTTATTTAGGGATTGAGATCAGCTTGCTCTCACATGATCGACTCAAATTCGCATAACACAAGCAAATCAAAGTAGTTAGTCAACCAACTCTCATTGTTTTTACACTTAGCTCTCGTGAGGAATTTCCCGCATGAACTATTAAAGATCCATTTGATTAACTTTCAAAGTTAATTTGATAAAGGTACTAGCCAACTAGCTTATGTTAGCATTGAATGTCCAAGTTACTCAAAAGAGATTCCCCATGTTTGATCTAGGGTTTCTTGTTCAGATTGAGGAAGAAAACTAGTAAGTCAAACATAAGGCCAACCAACTCTCATGTTGGCCTAAAGGAAGACATCGAGTTGCCCGCAAAGGACTTTCTACATGTTAATTCGAAATTTCTTGACTTATTGGTCATTGCACCCTTTATCTTAGATAGGAGACACGCCCTTATTGTGATCAATCTCTCGGCCCATGAAGTTTATTCATGCCCTTTCCAGCTATAGCAGGATAGGACTATCGATTGAGGATCAAGGAAGTCGGATGGATCCAAGTGTGGGCTTAGTTGGCCAATCTCACTGTGCCTATTTAGTCGCATATAACATCATTCAAAATCATAAAAGAAGATGGTTAGTAACTCTAGAGTAATTTTCATCGTTGGTCCCTTAATTTATCCTTAATCCCATATTGGTCCCTTAACTTCAATTTATAAAAAATTCATCCAAAGTTATATTTTGTAACAACATAGTTCACTTAACCGGTAATAGTAAGTTATTATGTCACTTTGCTTATATGGATGCCACGTAGATGATATATAATAATATTGTGGACAAGATGCTCTGTTGTGGACAAGATGCTCCTTAATAGTCAAGCGTTGTCATAGGTGACTCGCGTCTTCGAACGCAACTTGTACCTCATAATAATTAGAGTTTTTCAAATATGTTGGCAGCTTCTTTGGTCTCCAAGCTTCCTTCAAATTCTTTCCTCAATTAATGTCCAACGATTTGAATCTTCTTGGAGAAGTAGCTGAATTTTAAATATGATAAAAGTTACTTCCGAAAATACCAGTGACTTGGTTAAGGAAATATTTTAAATTATTGTTTTCAAGATTATATGCTTCTTTATTCAGGAAAAGAAGGTTATTATGGGTCAAGTCTATCACATGGTGATGTCAATCTTCTTAAAAGCCGATTAATCAGATAAGGAAGATTGCGGACTTTTCTTCTTTTTTTTTTTTTTGCCTTCCCCATTTTCCCTACAAAACAAGACTAAGGTTGCATTAAAATTCTAAAAACAATTTAGTTGCAATAGTTACAAAAACTCCTCTAGGCATCTGTTAGTGCCTAGGGGGCTCTTTTTTCATGTATAATATCTCTGAATTCCGTCGAGCTCGAGACATATATATGTCTGGTGCCATATGATTAAATATACGAATTCAGAGATATGTAACATGAGTGTCCAACATTTGATTCTTAATTGAGCTAGAAGTTGTTCCGGGCATACCCACCCACACTCCCACCCCTCAACCCCATCCCTTAGCAAGAAAAAAGGTAGCACTGATGAAAGGAAAGAATGAAATGTTTTTTTTTTTTTGTTCTGGCGAAACGAAGATCAGTATGACAAGTGCAACCAAAAGGCCATCACGGGGATGGTAGGACTCAACAAGAAGAAACTATTGTCTAGTGTTTGGTGTACTTTTTAACTCATGTCATATAGTTGTTTGTTCTTTTGAATGTTGAGTGGTTTCTTTTTTTTTTCATATATCAAATTAAACCTGATTCCATCGACCCATAAGAAACAAAGCACCTTTTTGTGACTTTTTTAATGAGTAATTTTCAAATTTGATACCCCATCTTTACATAAGATCCCAAATTGATACCTTAACTTTATTTTGTAATTGATTGGTACTCCAACAATATAATCATTTCAGAATTAATCTCCTTTGCATATTATAATATATTTTTGTTGATGTGTCAACCACATCATGTGTTTTAATAATTAATTTATTAAGATAATAACCGAATCAATTAAAATATAAATTAATACCTTCAATTTAAAAGGATTATAGATATAAAAAATAATAAATAGTTATCGAAAGTAATTATTTTATATAAATATTTTTTTTAAAATTAGAATAATTTTTTGTGTGTGATTGATATGGCTATCACAAAAAATAAATTATTTATGAAAAGAAATGATGTGGCTGACACATTGCCAAAAAAATAGTTATAATATATAAATGAGATCAATTGTGAAAAAATTACATGATTAGTTGCAAAATAAAATTTTACGAAAAAATCATTAATAAATTATTATTTAAAACATATGCTGTGGTTATCATATCAATAAAAATATGTTATAATATGCAAAGAGAAAATATTATTTTTAATATATGTGAGTAGCAACCATATCATGTGTTTTAACTAATAATTTATTAATATATTTTTGTAAAGCTTTATTTTGTAACTAATCGTTCTCTCAACTATACAATTTTTTTTCACAATTGGTCTTATATATACATATATATTATAACTATATTTTAGCAATGTGTCACCATATCAACCACATGCAAAAAATCACTCTAATTTTAGAAAATATTTATGTAAAAAAGTTTATTTTCGACAATTATTTATATTATTTTTATATTTATAATCCTTTAAAATTGAAGGTATTAATTTATATTTCAGCTTATTTAATTATGATCTTAATAAATGTGGTTGTCACATCAATAAAAATATATTATATTATAATATGCAAAGGGGATCAATTCTGAAATGATTATATAATTGAAGTACCAATCAGTTACAAAATGAAGTTAGGATACCAACTTGAAATCTTACGTAAAGATAGGGTACCAAATTTAAAAATTTGGGACAGTGTCGGTGCTTCAAAAAAAGCAGCAGATATGACTGGAGGAAATAATTTAAGTGTGGCTACGGCAACACAACACTAATGAGCCCTCACTTTGTTCACAATCTCAAAATCTATTAATTAAAAAACGTAAAAGCTGCGATGTGAATCTTGATCCCTGACAACATACAACGGTTGATAAACTATTGATCAACCACTCAACAAAAACTTAACTTATTACAAGTAAAATTGATCCCGACACAGCTCCTAATGCAAATGTAGATTTCTTATTTTTACAGCTCACTCTATTACAGTTAAAACACCACCTGTCGTGCAAAAGAAAAAGAGCGGCTTCATGTTCGTTGCTTCCTTATCATGTTTGTAGCAGCAAAAGTAATACCAGCTCATAATCCTTCATGCCTTTCCTCAAGTCATAAATATGCATTTGATATTACATATGACCATACGCCTTTTATCCCTGGAGAGTATATCAAGTTAAATATTTTATGTCCACAGGAGTGAAAAAGGTGGCAAATCTGGAACCTGGGTAAAGGTCGATGGTGCAAAAACTAATGATCTAAATTCTTTTTGCCTGCAGTCAGAAAACATGCATCATGATTTCATGCATACTCGACATGGAGGCCAGCAGTGGTAGGTGATGAGGATCCATCAAGGATCCCAACGAAATAACTTTAATGAAGATACATATGTCCCTTTGCCGAATATAAAAGCACCGCCAATAATCTGATGACAGGGCAATTGCCATGTCAAAATGGCTAATAATAAAAAGGGAACAAAATTCATAACTTGTCAGTTGTGTCCATGCTCTAGGATAACGAGGTCATGTCTCTGAGGAATAAAGCTTCATCCTCGCATGTAAATAAAATATATAAGTGCTAAAAGTTTCAAATTATAAGAAGGCAAGAATTGGATATACCTATTTCTGGTAACATCCAAGATCGCTAACTGTGAGAACCCCAGAAGCTGGATAAGTTGTCTGTACAGATTTCATCATCATGTTTACAGATTCCTTATTGTGACTGGCTTTCCCAATTTTGACTTATCTTCCATTTTCGCAAGCTCTAAAGCCTTTTGACAAATGGGGAAGCACTTCTCATCCCAAGAGTCCTGAATCACCCCTGAACCTATGCATAAGTCATCACAGTAGAATGCCGCAAATTGGCCAGCTGCTAGGCCCTGGTCATCTTCAAACAACTGTACAACCAAATTTTCTTCATCGCTCTCGTCATTTCTTACTTTAATAACGCTACACTCATAAAATCCAGGGCCATGTCTCACCTGATGTCAAATAAGTTAGGATTAAATAAATATACTTTCCCCCTTTGTTATGATTGATACAGATGTTTGTTGTCAAGTTTACAAGGATATAGAGATTAACCATGAATATAATTTGCAAGAACCACATAATTATTACACAAGTGAGATTGATGTGCAGGATCACTATTTTTAGAGATTGCTGGATCACTTTTTGATATAACATTATGTTTTACTTTTTCTATTTTTCAATTAAAAAAAATTAACAGCAACATGTGAATTCATCAAGCATTTTTCAAAACTATTTTCACTCCTAATAGATAATAGTTTCAAATATATGCAAATTAGCATATTGCACATATGATACGAGTAAAAGTTTTCAGAAGTCGACAGAATACTTAGAAATTCAAGTTTGTTATTGGACCCATGGCTGATAGTACGAACTTGAGGTGATAAATACCAGGATGTCGTGGCCCGACCCAGAAATCTGGAAAAAACCCAACCCACTTTTTTTTTTGAGGCAGGGACAAGGTTTTGAAATTTGGGCTTAAACCGGGTCAGGACTGGGACAAGTTTCAAAAAACATAAACATCATAGTCCCGGACCAATTTATAATATAATATTTCTTTTAGGAGAAAAGAGGATGATTAACCAAGATTGTCATAGTCCCGATTATGGGGACCAGGATCTTCTTACATTGTCGCAGTTAATACAGGGATGGGGTCGGGAGTGTCCCTTTCCCGAACCAGGTATCAGTCAATCCCTGGTATGAGCTTCATATAGTGGTGTCATTAGCAGGATCAATATCACCGCCAGAACTTGACGATAGTATTAACCCTCATATCTCAACCCATCCACGGTTAAATTGGCAGGTAAGATTTGCATGGGCTGGCTGCTGATAACAATTTGATTAGCAAGGAAATTGTTTATAAGCATTGTAAGTTAATATTGAAAATACCAAAATATGATGTTAATCACGATTTGCAAGGACATGCAGTCAGTGCCATTCTTTTATTATTCTTGATATTATGTAGAGAATATTATAAGCTATGCTATATATTTATTCCGAGACTGAGAGAACCTAGAGACACATCTTTTTGTTCTGATTCTACAATCATAATTTTTCAATCACTTGTACATTCAAACATATTTTCTAATACATATATATCACTAACAAAAGTTAACTAGCCATCCTTGTCATCCTCAAGAAAAAAAAGTTTAAAGTCTTAATAAGAATTAAGTCATTACTTGAGTTAGAGATAGAGATAGAAGACTAATGTCCAATAAGTATTGACTATCTTTTTTAAGGGAATTATTGTCATCTTACATAACCTATTGTTTTACATGTTTTAACTTTACAAGTATGCTTGTTAAATAAATTAATAAAATCAACTACAAAGAGCAGAGAAATCAATTGAAAAATATTATTACAGCACATTTAAAAAAAAAGAAAAAAGGCCAAGTGATTCAAGATAGAAATAAAAAGTAAAAGGAAGATTAGAAAACACCAGATGAGAAAAGATAAAAGAAAAAGAAGCAACACACGGATACACTCTTTTGTGAAAGCCAGAGGTTGCACCGTTCTGATTTTTACCTAGAATTGCAGGGAATGATATGTTTCCCCCACCTAGAATCGCATTAACTCTTCCAATAATAGAGATCAGTTTCAAATTGTATAACCTAAACTATTGCACTCTTTCGGAGGAAAATAACTTATCCGATATCTGAAATGTCAGACATGCCTATGGAATGTAAAAATGACTTTTTTGAGGGAGAAACGGAAAATGACTTGGTTCAAAGTGAAACCAGAAAACAATGCAACAAACATCAAGATTAGAATGAAAAACCAGAGACCAACATTAGAACATTTCTGAAATACCACATGAATTTGCATGATTAAAATAAACAAGTAGGTAATCCACTTACCTTGCACCGGAGTTGGTCGGAAGTATCAGGAGCTGAACCATTAAACCAATTTAATGAACCAACCCGGAAAGTCCTCCTACTTTTATCCAATGAAAAGTAATTTCTTGAAACGAAAATAACATTATTTTTCACATCTTTTTCAACAACATACCTGAAATAGGAAGCATAGTGATTAATTACCTCGATTTTGATCAAATAACCACCATGTGAAATGTACTGCAGTAAAATTCACAACCGAGATTGTGCTTGTTTTAAGGAAAATGAATTTTAGAGATTCATTTCCTTATTTTCATGTGTTTGATTAAAGAAATCGACCAATGGTAAAGACGTGTTGGAGGAAAATTATTCTCTTTTGAATAGTAAAAGCAAAATTTTAACATTCACACTGGCTCATGTTCAATACTAAACATAATTAATTTATTTTTAAAATTTATTTCCTGAGAAATAAATTTGCTTTTGTAAGAAGACATTTTTCTAGAAATTTCTTTTCTAAGTATTTTTCTAGAAATTGTTTTGTTTTCCTCAGAAACTTATTTTTTAGGACAAAAAAAGATGATGGCCAATGTGTCGGCCACCCACTTTATTAATATTTTAAAGTTTCAAATAACAATCATGTACAAGTTTGTGTGTAAACATCGCAATCTCCCCCACTCCATGATCAAGTTTCTCCCATACTAACAACATTTTCTGAATAGGCTTGACAATTCCTGAATATACAATCATTTCGCTGCCTCCAAATGATTCAAAGTAAACAAATAGACGCTGCCCGTCTTCTGGATGGACATAAGTGTGAACTACTTGCGCACTTTATTGCTCCCTCTGAATGATCTCCAAAACCCTGACTCGGAGCTCATATCTAGTGTGTTTCCAGCCGTCGCAAACCACACACCTCTAGCCATCACACAAGACATAGGTATCAGACTGAGGCGGCAATCGTATCATGTATCCTCTTATTAGAAATCTCCTTCAGAGAAGCCATGCAAATATGTTCACCCTTATTGAGATCTGCAATCGGCATAGTAATCGCGAATCAGTTATCAAATCTGCATCTGTCGGCTGATCATTCATCGGTAGTAGCTTGTATACTCTTTGAACACTAAACTGTCCATTCGGCCAGCTTCGGCCATCACCTTGTGTGATCTGGTGTCAATAAGGCTCAACAGTAAAGCGGCACATTGCTCAGAGAGAGAGAGATGATGGCATCCAAGATCCATCACTGGACTCTTCACCATACCAGCAGTCCGCAACTGAGATTTGTCGATCAGTAGCCAATGGATATAACCTCGGATAGACTATGAAAGTGCACCATTTGCATTCCATTTATTCTCCCAAAACCAAAAATCATGACCAGATTCCAATGAAATTGAGAAAAATGGCTTCAGCATATGCATAAAATTTTTTTTTTGAGACGAAAAAGGATGGTTACCAAAAGTAACCATCCATTTTATTAAGCTGATATTCCTTTACATGTACATGCTAGTTAAAAAATTCAACAATTAATCCACTCTCCCACCAAGCTTTCTGCAACAGCTACAATGTTCTCCACATAAACTCTCTCATTTTTTAATAAGCATGCATTACGTTGGAGCCATAATGACCACAAAAAAGCAAATGGTGTCACCCGCTTCCTTCTTGGAACATAGACCCGAGCTTGATGTTCTTGATGTCCACCTAGTTTGAAAGAATTCCAGAATCTCACTACCAATTCAGTGTCAATCCACCTGCATCCTGCTCTGAACCATACCTCTCTAGCCACTGAACAACCAAAGAAGAGATGATCAATATCTT